>PVJS01024558.1:0-28562 GCA_004027185.1 Glis glis
CTATCCCAGTACTTTGGGAGGCAGAGACCGGAGGATCCGGGTTCGCGGCCAGCCTCAGCGCGCATGCGCGCGCGATCGATCGATCATCTATCTCTCTCCTCTCTCCCTCTCTCTCTCTCTCTCTCTCTCTCCACCTAGTGAGGCCCTCCGCAACTTCGTGAGACCCGGTTTCAAAAATAAAAAAGCATAAAAAAAATAGGGCCAGGGGTGTAGCGCGGAGGTAGAATGCCCCTGCGTTCAATCCCCGGTACCGCAAAAAAAAAAAAAAAAAAAAAAAAAGATGTTTTTCGCCACCATCTTCATTCAGACTAGTTTAGTTACCCTAGTAATTACCCCCTTCATAACAGTTTTAATTAAATATTTCATTTTATAATTATTTGTTCAATATTTCTCCCATTAAATAGTAAGCCCCCTGAGGCTAAGGACCACATCTTGTTTACTTACTGCTGGTCTGTCACAGTGCATGTGTGGTATATCAGTCAGAGATGCAACTGGCTGCAGATAATAGAATCTGATTGTAATAGCTGAACCAAATAGAGACGTATTCTTATTACACGGGAAAAAGGCTGAAGACAGCAGTCTAGGGTTGTATCATATCTTTACAACATCATCAGGTCTTAAGGAGCCATCTCTTATTCTACTTTTTTATCTTTACAGTTGCAATATGGCTGCCATGGTTTCAAGGCTAGCACCTGTGTTCCAGAGTGGAAGGTGCAAGATCCTGCCAGATGAGCAGCAGTATTAAACAAAACAAAACAACAACAACAACAAAAAAACAGCTCTTCCTTTTATGCTTCCTTGTCTAGACCTGGTAACATGGCAGCCCCATTGCAAGGGAATCAGGTGGTTACTATTTTACAGAACACACTGACATCTTGAAAGAGATGGGATTATATTAGGAAGGAGAATGGATATTGAGTATCTACCCTAGTAGGCAAGTTCAATAAATTATATATATATATATATATATATATATATATATATATATTTAAAAACAAAATGAAGATCTTGCAACTGATTTGAAGCTGAAATAATTCTGATCAGAAAAAGAAACTAAATTACAATGGTACCTGGACCTGTATCAATTTTCTTCTTATTTTTAACAGTGCTTAATTTGACAGGTCTTCATTTGCTGTAAATGATTTCAAGGTTCAGGAGAAAGGCAATTAGTGGGGCGAAACCCAAACTTACAACGGTCATTTTGCAATTGTAACTTTTGCTCCTGCAGATATTTTCAAACAATACTATGCTGGAATGGCTTTACTAATATGTGCACTTTAAACCAACATTATTTTCTTTGTAAATATCTCATTGCAAAATTATAATATATAAATATTTTAGCAGTAATAACATGGGTAATAGTCCTTAATGTCCTGATCTGCCTATGGGCTTCTGTTTTAGGATATGGTATTATTGTCAGACAACACTGTAAAAATCTGAATTTTATGTTGTCCTGCTGTGAACCTCTTCAAGTCAAATAGCAGAAGCGATGCTCTTCTCTTATTTAATTTTTTAATAGCTCCCCAACCTACATTCAGAACACTATATAACATGTAACCAGGCGACAGTCTTAATAACAGGAACATCCGATCTTTTGCTGTTTTTCTTTTAGGGTAAACTTTTTTGTTTCAGTTCTGATACCATTTAGGAAAGTGAAAATTGGATTTTTCTGGAGTATTAGAGAATTGAAGCAAACGTGTGTTTAATGCAGTACAATATTAAGAATTCTACAGTGCTTCATCGCACTTGAGAAATTATCACCTGGAAAACTTAACCCATTTCACAAATATCAGTCCCTTGGTCGATGTCCAGGGCCTGGACATGTTGGTCTGCTCAGCATCTTTGCCCCTTTTCTTGGTCAGTGCTCCGAGACGTTGTTTTGGGAGTCACTTCTCCCAGCTGTGCAAAGACCTGGTGAGTTTGCTAGCCTCAAGCCAGAAGCTGGACTTCTCTCCTAAGACTGTGCCACTTCTCTGGTTAGAGTTATCAGACCACTGCCGGTGGCTGAGGATATTCAGAAACGGCCCTGCATCCTTCTCTGACCCAACTCCAACTTCCCTGTGATTCCTCACGCCAGCTTACATCCTTTCAGCATATTCGTTTTCTATTGACTGCAGTTACTGCAACCAAAGAGCCCCAGTGACACAAGCTACCAGAGTAGAATATAAACTCTAGGACACAAGGGCTCTGGCGGGCCCTGGCAGAGAACTACTCATTGCCCTTTCTTCTTTATTTCCAGATTCCTGATCTTATTTGCAGTGGAAATATGTCCAGCTTAAAATATTCACCCTCTCATTTTGGTTTGAGGCTGGGGTGGCCATGCGCTGTAGCTGTAGTCACTGATACACAAACAGAAGGTTGGTGGAGGAGTCTGTGAAGTTTTTGCTTTCCTAACGTAGACATTGCCCTCTTTCCTCTCTCTTTCTCCTTTTGCTGGTTTGGAATGTGGATATGATTTCACACAGTGGGATAGGTATCTCATGATCATGAAATGATAAATGTGAGTGTGAAAACCAGCCCTTTCAGGTAAGGTAGAGAAACTGGGTCCTAGATGGGATCACAGCACACTGCCCTCAAGTCTTGGATGCCTCCCACATAATTTTTTTAGTGAGAATCATGAAACCCTCCTTGGAAGAGCTACCGCAGTGGGATTCTTCATTACTTAGTGTCACACATGTTTCTAACTGATATGGGGTGTTTAGTGTTTCTTTTATTCAGTACCTCAACCCTTACCCCTAAAACAATTTGTTGAATGAGAAAATGAGTGAATGATAATTGCTAAAAATAGAATCCATATTTCTGCATATAATCTCTAAATCATTGCCACTTTAGAGGGGAAAAATGATACATGATACACAAATTTTAAGTATTTGCAGTTAGTAGCTACATAGCTTGACTTAACTGTTCTGATACATTGACTTTATCCAAGACCCCACGGAAATCTTGACTGTCCTCCAGAGCCCAGCTGTATTTCCACCCACTTCAGAGAGCTTTCTTTGCCCAGGCAAGTTCGTGTTCATCTCTCTCTTTTGTACACAAGATCAACTCACTTAACCGAGCATAGCACTGTGCTCTCTCCCCAATGGGATTAAGAGTTGTTAAAGCAGAGCACAAGTACTGTTTATTTGCATGTCATATTAAAGGTGATATTTGGTACTGTCCAACTAGACAGCAGGGAGGTAGGCTAAAGAGCAAAGGATTGGGATCTGGCTTCATATTGAGGTCTAACCTCGTATAAATCATTCATTTCACCAATATTTGTATGAAGCTGAAATAATTCTAATCAGAAAAAGAATCTAAATGATAATGGTTTCCTAGTGTTAATTGCTTCTTTGCATCTCAGTTGTATTATACGCAAAGGGAATAAAATAAATAATACCCATAATACAGATTATGTTGGGCACAAATGACGTAAAAGATGTAAAACTGCCCTATAACTGTTAATTGTCACATCACAGTAAGTGCTCCAAATGTACTTAATAAATTACACTTTATATGGCCAGTACTCTCAAGGCAATTACATGAGAAGACTTGAGTGTTTTCTCTTGGACATTTGATCTCTTTGTGGTCTTATGATATTCTTAAGTTGATTTAGTCGAACCACTCACAACAATTGTTAAGGGCCTTCAATGTTCTGATCAACTCTGGCTCTTACCCCCACATCTTTGGACATGTAGCCAAATATTCATGATATGGTTCCTACAAATTATCCATTAGCCTCTGGAATTTTGCCGGGGTCCCATTCCGCTAAAGAGTTCAGGCTTGAATTGATTAGACATCCAAGTAGTTACACAATCAATGCTCTTGAACCGCGGAAGGGCCAATGATCACTCGGCTCATCGATGCATAGCGTGGGAGTAAGAATCAAAGTTGCTGAAGGCATTGGATTCTCTCTCCCCTCCTCCAATTCTTTTTGTTTTTGTTTTTTGGTACCGGGGGTTGAACCCAGGGCCATTCTACCTCTGAGCTACACCCCCAGCCCTATTTTATTCTTTATTTTGAAACAAGGTCTCACTAAGTTGCAGAGGGCCTCACTAAGTAACTGAGGCTGGTAGTGAACCTGCGATCCTCCTGTCTCAGCCTCCCAAGTACTTAGATTATTACAAGCATGCACCACCATGCCCGACTGAACCTAATTCTTAAAACAATTACTTTCCACAACTTTTTAGGGGCTCCCTTGGTAAGTTATTATAAACTTCATTTTACATAGAAGTCCTATCTGAAAGTATATCCTCTTCCATTTCAAAAAAGTTTTATGCCAAACAAAAATAATTCAATGTTGCTTTGTGTTGAGGACCGCTGATCCAAAAAGCACTTCTACTTTATATTTCTGGAAATCTCCTAGACATAGGAAGTGGAATGACTTAGTGTGAGTTCCCTGGAAAGCAGAGCCCGAGACAAGGAGGTGGGTGCAGGTGGGTAATTTGGGAGGTGATTCTGGAAAGCAGGAGTGAGGGAGCCAGGTGAGAGAGACAGGGCAGAAGAAACGTCTGGGAGCAATGAAGATGTGGGGCAGGCAGTTCTTCTGAGACCTCCTGAGATGCTTATTTTCTCGTGCGCTTCCTGTCTAGGCAGGTAAGCTCCATGGTGTTGGAACAGAAGTTGGTAAGGCACATGTTTGGAGTGGGATACTGGGAGCGTGAGGTGGTAGAGCTGGCACATAACTGTCCATTGCAGCCATGCCTGAACCAGCCATAGGTGGCATCAGGCATGCGTCTGCTGCATGAGACAGGGACAGCAGAGGGAGCTGCTACATGGCCTTTCTGCATTTATGGGTACAGGTTATCCTGATTATGAAATATTTACATGCAGCTGGTAGTTGGCTCAACAGTAAGTAATATTATCTAAAATTTATTGAGTATTCTCTGTGACAAGCTCTGTAGTAAGCACTTTAAAAAGATTTCCTCAGGCTGGGCGTGGTGGTGCACGCTTGTAATCCCAGTTCTTGGGAGACAGAGACTGGAGGATCCGGGTTCTCGGCCAGCCTCAGCTACTTAGGCCCTCTGCAACTTCGTGAGATCTGGTTTCAAAATAAAGTATAAAAAATAGGGCCGGGGGTGTAGTTCGGAGGTAGAACGCCCCTGGGTTCAATCCCTGGTACCACAAAAGATAAATAAAAAAATAAAAAGATTTTCTGGCTGGGTATGGTGGCACATGCCTGTAATCCCAGTACTTGGGAGGCTGAGACCGGAAGATTGCAGGTTTGAGGTAGCCTCAGTAACTTAGTGAGACTCAAAGTAAAAAATAAAAATAGGTCTGAGGGTGTAGCTAGGAGGTAGAATGCCCCTGGGTTTAGCCTCCAGTACCCAAATAAAAATAATATAAAATAATTTCCTCCAGTCAGCTATTATTAAAATATCTACAGTTGTATGTAATTGATTCACAACTAGAGTAATTTTGGCCATTTCATCCTTATTATTAGTAATAGTAATAATAAATATATTTTATGAGCTGGGCATGATGATGCACACCTGTAATCCCAGTATATGAAAAGCTGAGACAGGAGGATTGCAGGTTCAAGGACAGCCACAGCAATGTAGCAAGACTCTCAGAAACCTAGTGAGACCCTGTTTCAAAATAAAAAATGAAATAGGGCTTGGGGTGTAGATAGGAAGTAGAATGCCCCTGGGTTTAATCCACAGTACCAAAAAATACATATATACATACATACATGTATACATACATATATTATGCATAGTCAAAACTTCAACTTCTGGATTAAAGAGGAGCCTAACCCCTACATTAGATTATATTTTAAAGTATTCAAATATGATACAACCAGGGTACTTTATCAGTGGTGGTAGGGAAGAGAGGGTGGCATTATATCCCGTAAGCCAGGTTCTGTGCAGAATCTCACAGCCTACTATGACTGGGACATATGTTGTGTTGAAGAAAAAGCAAAAATTTTTGCTTCAGGCTACACGTACTTCTCCCTATTTTTAAACCTTAAATTAAAAAAACCAAACCAAGGGCCATTCTACATCTGAGCTACACCCCCAGCCCTATTTTATTTTTAATAGGAAACAGGGTCTCACTAAGTTGCTGAGAGCCTCGCTAAGTTGTTGAGGCTGGCTGTGAACCTGTGATCCTCCTATCTCAGCCTTCCAAGTACTGGGATTACAGGCATGCATCACCATGTCCAGCTCATCTGTGTTTTAAACAGGTAATTTTGGATGCTATTAAAATTGAACAAGCATACTTTAAAATGAGCACGCTCTTTAATAAGGTGCAAAATATAATCTAACAACAAGAGGCAGTATTGTGGATGCTTACCTATCATAGCAAAAGATTGAGAACTATGGAAATATTTAATAATAGGGATTTTATTAAACAAATGATGGTGCATTTGAAAAATTGTCCAAATTGTGTTTTTAAATGACAAAAGTAACCTATATAACAATTTTAATATATGTGTTTAAAATTACAAGATCATGTGCAATGCATAGAAAAACAGGCTGAAAAGGATCTAGCCAGAAATGTTCACAAGGGCTGTGTAATAAGGTTGGTAATTATGAGCAATTAAAATTTTTCTTGTTTATTATCTGAAGTTTCCTAAAATGCATATTTTTATGGTTGAAAACAATAATGCAAAATAAATTTCAGGCAGATAAAATAGTAAATGTTAAAATAAAATAGCAAAATCATAGAAGGAAATTTAGGAGACTGTATTTAAAATGTAGGGACAGGTCAAACATGTAAAGAGATAGGGAACCCAGAAACTATAAAAGAGAAATATATTTGACTTTATGAGAATGTAAATGTTTTGTGTGATAAAGCATACCATAAAAATGGGCACAAACCAGGTCGAAAAATATTTGCAGTGCATATAGTTGATAAGGGGTTTCATGTCAATAAAGTATACACAACTTCTGCAAACATTAACAAAAGAAACCCAGACCTCCCAGTAGTGACCTAGACAAAGCATATGAATAGGCAGTCTGCAAAGACAAGTGGCATATGAAAAGACGTCCCAGCTTCCCAGGAGTCAAGCAAATGCAGATGAAATAAAAGTGAAGCGTCTGACATCCATCAGTGTGGCAACAATCAGAGAGTGTTAATAACTAATGCCACACGGATATAGAAGAGGACCCTCTTAGCATTCCTCTTGGATATTAGAAGTATTTTAGCTTTTTTGGAAAGCAATCTGGCAATATGTATTATCTATTAAAATTGAAAGACATCTGTTGCAGCTATCTGATAAAGGAAGACGTTACTTCCACTTTCTAACATTATTTTCCCCCATGTGGAGAGAGCTCCGTTTGAAGAGCAATCCTGGTTTCTTTTCATTCTCCCAAACTCTCTTCAGCAGTTGAGGAGCACTGAATTATCTGATTCATAAATTTGAGGATCAGGACTTGAGTATGTGTTGCCTAGTCCCCTCCCTCTTCCCCTCTGGGATTCACCTCCCAGCACAGAGCATGCACACTGATTATTTTCTTGGCCATACTATAAGTTTGGTGGTGAAGGCTCTAACCCTATAGGGGCCTTTGGTTAATTAGCACCATCTGGGTCTTTGTAAATAAAATATATTTTAGATTTACTAGTAAAAATGTGTTAGAGCCAATTATTTTGAACTTTTCTACTTAGCTCTTAACTATAAAATTCCCTTAGAGGAAAAGTGTTCAAGGGCCTTCTACTTTGGGGCAGCGAGCAGGGTGGGGGCAGAGAGTGTGGTGACCGTGGAGATGGGCTCCTCAAATCTCCCTTCAAGATAACTGACCGTGCGAAGCATGACTGGTCGCAGTCTGGAGCGCCACAACCTCACCTCTGCCAGCACTCATGCTGAGGCCGCGCTCTCCCTGGGTTGGAAGTCTGTGCTGGGGTACTGCATGCCCTGCCTGAGACTTTCTCAGAGCTATTCACTTCCTATCAAATCCTTCCTTTCCTCCCACCTTTCACGGAAGTCAGACCTGCATCACAGTCTGAAGGATCTCCTTGCATGCTCTCTCTTTCCAGCTTATGCTTCCTACGTGTTCTCTCCAATCATCAGTTGCAAGTCTAATTAATGTTGGCAACTGCTTCTCAGAGGACCCAAACGTATATGTAGCTGGTCCCAGGAGTGGGCTGAGGAAGCGGGCAGTAATATGGGGTTGGGGCTGGATCATTTGCTGGCGGCAAGGAGGACCCCACCCCATATATGTTAGTTTCCTTTCACTGCTCTAACAAATTCCCATAAATTTAGTGGCTTAAAACAAGACAAATTTATTAGCTTAAAGTTCTGAAATCTAGAAGTCCAAAATGGGTCTCCCAGTGCTGAAATCAAGGTGTCAGCAAGGGCTGTGTTCCTTCTGGAAGCTCTGGGAGACAATCTGTGTCCTGGCATTTTCCAACTTCTAGAGGCCACACACATTCCTTGGCTTGTGGTCTCTTCCTCCATCTTCAAAGCCACTAGCATAAATCTTCAAATCCCTCTTTGACTCCGACTCTTCTATTTCCCTCTTTCACACATCAAGACTTTTGTGATTACATTGGGCCCGCCTAGTTAGTTTAGGATAATCTTCACATCTCAAAGATCCTTAGCTTAATCTCATCTGCAAAGTTCTTTTATTATTTATGAAAGCACACAGGTTTTGGTGATTAGGATGTGATCATGTGATTGTCTTGGGGGAGCAGGGGCATTGTTCTATTCTGCCTACAACACCATGTGACATGTAAGGCAGATTGTCCCCAGCATAAGGTGGCAACCTGGTTGCTAAAAATCTCATTGGAGATGACCAGAGCTGATGGGAACACCCTTGATGATGTTTGAAATACAGTGGGGGAGCAGGGGTAGAGAAGGGTGGTTGTGCTGGTTGATGTTTAGAGGTTGTGTTAATGCTCTGCAGAGATAATGGGAAACTGGGGGCTATTAATAAATAGCTGAACTGTTTCCTTCATCAAGTCTCCTTTTCCCCTCGCCACTCCCTCCCCAAATCCCCTTCCACTATTCTATGGGTCTCTCTTCTCATTTATCTGAAGTCCCTTTTGTTTCCTCATTTCTCTCTAGCTTCCACATATGAGAGAAAACATATGACCCTTCACTTTCTGTGACTGGCTAATCTCAGCATAATATTCTCTAGTTCCATTCATTTTCCTGAAAAAATGACATAATTTCATTCTTCTTTATAGTTGAGTAAAATTCCACTGTGTGTATACACCATGGTTTCATAACCCATTCATCTACTGGCATACCTAGGCTGGTTCCAAAGTTTGGCTATTGTGAATTGTGCTGTTCTAAACATAGATATGCATGTACTGCTATAATATTCTGACTTAAATTCCTTTGGAAAGATACCCAGGAGTAGTATAGCTGGGTCACATTGTAATCCCATTCCCAGTGTTCTCAGGAACCTCCACACTGATATCCATAGTAGCCATACTAGTTTGCAATTCCACCAACAGTGTATAAGGGTTTCTATTTCCCCACATCCTTGCCAGCACTTATTAGTGTTTGTATTCTTGATGATTTCCATTTTAACCAGGCTTAGATGAAATCTCAGTTCACACAATCCTATGTGAACCTATCCATACCAATTTCAATATTATGAATGGGGAGGAGAAGGGAGCGGGGTGGGATCCAGGGGGAATGTACCAGGTGCTGTGTGCATGGATGTTTCTATCACACTAAACCTCAGTGTGATGTATGGTTACGATGCCCCAATAGAAGTATATATTTAAAAAGAATAAAATAAGTAAGTAAATAGCTTAAGTCTAAATGAGAGCTAGAGGGCCTCTCTAAAGGGACTCTTGCAGAGTTTACAAAGAGGCCCTTGTCTCCTGCCATGGAGAATGGATGAAGCTGAGGAGTAAGTTCAGGACACAGTATCTAGAATCCAGGAGCTCCTGAGACCTGTACATTCTCAAAGTTTAAGAGATCTTAAATTCTCTGTGCTGCTAAGATCGGGGCTTTGGTTAGGAATGCTTGGGACCTTGCACTATGGGATGGGGACACCTTGGTGGATGCCCACAAGGATTGTTACTCTGTGGGCTCCTCTGAACTCTCAGGACATTGAGCCCACTCCTCTCTATGGAAAGCTAGCCCTTCCCTCTGGTGGGGAGATATTGCCGAGGCCTCCCTCCACAAGGCAACAGGTGTCCCTCTTGTTGCCTTTCCTGAATGCCAGTGTGATAACTAGTGTTAACTCCCAGCACAGTCCAGCTGGGGATGTGCTAGACCTGATAAGGGAGGGAGGAGATTAGACCTCAAAGGAACTGCAAAGATTAACTAGCACTTACTGGCAGGAACCAGGGCGGTATGCCAGGGAATACATTTTGATGAGACTTAAAGAGAGCATGAAACTGAATAAGCAGGAATTCACTGGCTTTAGGGAATTTTCCCAGGACATGGAATTTAACACTGGCAAAGACCTCAGAGGATGGGGTAACTTGCTGCTAGGGTGGTTCTTAGAAAGCTGGGCTGGGGCCAATGTCCTGGTAGATTAGTCAGGGACCTGGAAGGAAAAGGGTAGACACTATTCCTCAAGGAGACCACCATTGTCTTGGCTGCAATTCAAGAACAATGGAGCCCTTATGTCCTGTAAGGGTCAGTGGTTTGTCCTCATAGAGACCTGTTCTTGGTGTGGATTTACCTTTCCTATATGCAAAGCCTCAGCCAAGACTCATCCAAGAGCTTATCAAATATCTGATATAGCATAGCATCTACCACAGACCCACTTCATGGGTGGTAGTTCAAAACCAGTTGAGTTGGACATACTTGCAATGAATTGTTAAGAGCAAAAAGCAAGAGGTAGAGAAGTATAGATATATTATGAGACCATTTTTGAAAAACAGTCACAACTCCAACCCATAGGTATATTTATGTTCATGATTCTAGCAGTATGGAAAATGTCATGAAATGATACAGAAGACTGTCTGAGAGAAAAGAAGATAGAGGGAAGGAGGAGGGGTTTGTTTTGTTGTGTGTGTGTGTGTGTGTGTGTGTGTGTGTGTGTGTGTGTGTGTTTAAAGCCTGCATTTAAAGAAACTGTCCATGATAAAAAAATGTTTTGATACTTTCCAATTTGTGCAAATTGCATGAAGGATGGGCTCTGAAATATGAACAGTGGTTATTTAAAGTGATGGAATTCTGGAAGATGCCAGCTTCTGTCATCATCTGTTGCTTTTTTTGGCAATCACTTGGTCTTATGCATGGAAACCTCTGTCTTTTAACTACTTCGGTTTTCAGCTGTGAAACAAGAGAACGGAATCAGGTTCCTATGGTGTGTAAAGGTAGTTATAAGGCATATGTATATGTATGCATGCTTAACTTAGTACATTAAAAAGACATATTGGCCATTTACTACGTGCCGGGTAAGTTGCAGAATGCTGGAGATACAGAGATGAATGGCACAGTTTTACAGTGTAGAGGGGGACTCAAACCTAGCAACAGATTAATGTAGCGACACGTGGGAAGAGCTATGATAAGAGTGTGAACGTGATTTCAGGGGTGTCAGGACATGATGAGGGGCCATGTAGCACTACCTGAGTTTGGGAGGAGTTTTGGGGGAGTACCCACTCCCCTCTATCACCACATAAAGAAATGAATTTTTTCTTTTTTCTTTTTTTTTTTTGCGGTACCAGGGATTGAACCCAGGGGCGTTCTACCTCTGTGCTACACCCCCGGCCCTATTTTTTATACTTTATTTTGAAACCAGGTCTCACGAAGTTGCAGAGGGCCTCACTAGGTAGAGAGAGAGAGAGAGAGACAGGGAGGGAGAGAGAGAGAGAGAGAGAGAGCGAGCTGAGGCTGGCCGCGAACCCGGATCCTCCGGTCTCTGCCTCCCAAAGTACTGGGATTACAAGCGTGCGCCACCACACCCGGCGAAATGATTATTTTCTTTACCTTAGGGTCAGGCAGTATAATCACAACTATTTTAAGACAAACAATGCTTAAAATGAAGACTGAAAGGAATTATGTTATAATCTTGACAGTGGTGATGGAATTATGGGTGGTATTCCTACTTCTTTGCATCTTTCTATATTTTTCTAGTTCGTCCCAACCAGTATGTAATGGGAAATTTTTATTTTATTTTGATTGGTTTGTATTGGTTCAGGATGGGAACAGCTGCATCTTTCACAAATGAATGTTATTTAATGAATTGAAATGAGGTGTTTATCCAACATGGTAGCTTAACACTCTCTCCTCTGAGAAGAGGTGTATAGTTAATTGGACAATTGTCCATTCATTTCACCACCAGTTTTTCATGCCTTTGTAGATTCTCCACAAACCAAACCATGGAATCCCATGCAGTGATTTTTTTTTTTTTGGTACTGGGGATTGAACCCAGGGGCATTCTACTGCTGAACTACACCCCCAGCCCGATTTTTTTATTTTTTAGTTTCTTATTTGGAAACAAGGTCTCAGTAGGTTGCTGAGAGCCTCGGTAAGTTGCCAAGGCTGGCTTTGAACCTGTGATCCTCCTGTCTCAGCCTCCCAAGTACTGCATCACCATGCCCAGCCATAGTGATTTTAATTATTTCCCAGAGTAACCCAAGAGATTGACATTGTATATGTCTAGAAAGGGAAAGTTAGAAGTTCAAAACCAATTTGCCCAGATAGTTTCCAAGTTAGGACTTGGTATTGAAATTCTTAGTCTTCTTCATCCATAAGCCTTCTTTGAAAATAGCTTCAGAAGTATTGATGCTTCTTGCTGTTGCTGAAGTTTCAAATGCAGCTGGCTTCTCATCTGAGCCCTGGCATTACCAGTACCTACCTGGGCCCTAAACTCCTGCCACGTCCTGCATAGCACCTCTTTCCTCTGCCATAAAACTCAGCACACCTTACTACAATAGCATGTCTGTCTTCCTAGCAAACTATAAGATCTTTTTCTTTGCTTTCCCCCAGGCCTAAGACAATGCCTGATACAAGTAGAAAATATGTGACTTGGATCATATAATGGTTATGTGCTTACAATCATTTAAAAATGAGGAAAGTGCCGGGTGTGGTGGCGCATGCTTATAATCCCAGTACTTTGGGAGGCGGAGACCGGAGGATCCAGGTTCGCGGCCAGCCTCAGCTCTCTCTCTCTCTCTCTCTCTCTCTCCTCCTGTCTCTCTCCCCCTGTCTCTCTCTCTCTCTCTACCTAGTGAGGCCCTCCGCAACTTTGTGAGACCCGGTTTCAAAATAAAGTATAAAAAATAGGGCCAGGGGTGTAGCGCAGAGGTAGAACGCCCCTACGTTCAATCCCCGGTACTGCAAAAAAACAAAAAACAAAAAACAAAAAAACAAAAAAACGAGGAAAGTAAGAAACAGAGAGGTTAATTTACTTGCCAGGTTATGCAACTGGTAAGTGGTAGTGTCGAGTCTTGAACCTAGTCAATCTGATTCTGCACTCTGCTCTTAACCTCTATTCCTCATTGGTCCTTTCAGCCATTGAATCCTTCTATGCCTTAAGTTTTCTGACATACAAATGGAATTAATAATACCCTTCATTGTACTGTTGGAAGGATATTTTTAAAAAAGAAAGTACACACAGAGCTTTGTATATATTAGGAATTATAATTACTTCTATTCTTATCAGTAATATCAATTGCTGTTATTGATATTATTTTTGCATGTGTGATACTGGAGATTGAATCCAGAGATCCAGAGGCATTCTACCTCTGAGCTACACTGACAGCCCCCCTTTTTTGTTTTGAAACAGGGTCTTCCTACGTTGCTGGGAGTCTCACTAAGTTGCTAAGGTTGACCTTGCACCTGTGATCTTCCTGTCTCTACCTTCCAAGTACTGGTTGATATTATTGATTATTAAATGTGACTTTTCTACCAAACAAAATGAAGTTATGATTATAAGCACACTGGTAGATAGTTGATGGCATGAGTGAATTAGGAGCTGAGCTGTGGCTCTTTGATCTTAACTTTCTTTTTTTTAGATTTTTCTGAATGACATTGGGAAGATAAATTTTTGTCACTTTGTTGATTTTCATTTATCCCATCCCACAAGAGGTGTTTGCTGCATGCCCAACTCTATTCATCAATTATTGAACTTGATACTATTCATGACATGTGCATAAAGCCTTGGGGTGGTGACAGAAGGGGATTTGCAGCTCATTCTCAGCTGAGAAGGGAGAGTCTCCCCCTAGTGTTGGTCTTGGTATAAAAGGATCTAAATCCTGCTTCACCGGTGTTTGGTTTAGTCCGATTCTCATGGCCGGAGCGTGACTTTTGGAGCTAAAAAGCTCCTATCCTACAGCAGCAGAGATAAGGATTTGTCTGACATATTTCTTGTTTTGTATGAACTATGGATGAATGTAGCCTTACTGTCAAATAGCTACATAGTCATAGATACTCTGCCCATTTTTCTTTTAATCTTTTAGTTTTAAAATGCTTGAAGCTTTATCGTTTTCAGATTAATAGTAATTACTTTATTACCCAGTTCAGGGTTGACTTGAGCTACTCTGGAGTAAAGAAAGGAAATTAGTTTTCATTGGGGACCTACTAAATGATAAGTACCTTAAAAAACATCGTCTTTTCAATTCACGTAATAACTTTTGAGGCAGATCTCAGTCTACCCATGGCGTAGGCTCCCAGAGCTTTACAGGCTTGCCAGGTTATTACACATAGAATAGCTGACTCTATTTTTTGGATCCATGCTCTGCCCACTACACGTTACTACTCAACCTGCTTCCCTTGGCTTCTCAAGGGGTCCATTATGGTGTCTCAGTGGTATCAGCCACCACAGAGTATAGGTTGACACCTTATGTTTCTCTGAAATTTTCCCTTCCTCCAGATAACATGCCAGTTCTAGTATTCATAATCTTTGGGGCTATATTCTTCGAGAGTTAATTGAATGAGGTGCCAGTGCTATTCATGGATTATATTTTGTTTTATGGATGATATTCATTAGAAAATAGCTTTAGCCAAAAGACAGAATGGTAGGAAGCATCCTTGTTTTAAACAATCTTGGTACTTGGAAATTAAATCTCTTAAAACTTGGGTTTGTGATGGCAAAATAACGAAAGCTTTCTGGTAAGAAGGAAGGCCTCTCCTTATACCTTACATCACAGCCTTTTCAGTCTCTATGGGACCTGCTGGGTGAGTGATTTTTGACAGGCCTATGTGTTATCTTATATTTTCTTAGCAATTTCATATTTAATTTGAGATAGGGAAGTGAAGGGAGAGAGAGAAAGAGAAAGAGGGGCATGCTGTTTGGCTACTGGCCAGTTCTGCGAGTTTTGTTTTTTGTGGTTCTGTAGTTATTTCAGTGAGTAAATGTCCCACTCATAGTGCCAGGGCTAGGTATAAGCTGGCATTGAATGATGTCTGATTACAACTTATTCACATTCAGATCAATATCCTAGACATGAGCTCATTAACCCCAAATCCTATTACCTCACACATATGGACCAGATTGTTTTTAATGTGATGACATTTCCACTATCTACAAACCTTGAGTTCAGATGTAGTAAGAAGCTTCAATAGAAATAAGCAGCTGGGTTGATGTCTACATGACCAGTGAAATGACAGGTGCAAATTAATATAGGTCTGCGCGTGCCACTTAGGGTTCAGCTTGACGCTGGTGACCTTGGTGGCTTTCTTAGAGTTCCTCCTCTTAATTCCCATCCTCTTGGGATCCGAGCACCTCGGGTGTCTTTAGATGATGATTCCCTGTCTTCAGGCAGTTTCTTTATTTTCCAAGACATTGGTTCTTGGGCTTGTGGATGCTGTGGCTTCTATCTATGTTAATCTTCTTTGCATTTTCTCCCCATAACAATTTTAATTAATGGGCAGACTTTCTAGATGGAATGCTCATACCACCTGAAGATATATCATCACAGCTATTGGAATCATTTATTCACATGCTATCCCATTTTCCATCTCTGCAGGGGCAGGCAGATTTTTCTTCAAACCATTATCTCTACAGCTAATAAATTCAAAACCAAATTAACTCTGAATCACATGGTTGTATCTCACACTTGTTTTTGTTTAGAGGGTTCTCTTCGACCCTGGCTGCCTTTTGTGGTCCTTGTTTAAAGGGGAGATACTTATATTCATTTTACTAGAAATATGTTTTTAAAAATTGTGGACTAGCTCCTTCTGATCTGACCCACAAAGCTATCTCATTCGTTCACAATGTAAATTTTGATCCCCCATCTATGAAATGGGAGAGAATATCTACCCTGTCAACTCAAACAACATTATGAATATTGCAAAATGTAAAATGCCATGCAAATTATATATATACATACATATATATATATATATACATGCTCAGTGGTTCTCAGGGGATGCTTCTGACCCCCACGAGGCACGCAGCAATGTCTAGAGACATTTTGGGTATCAAAACTTGGTGGGGGGGGAGATGCTACTGGCATCTAGTGGGTAAAGGCAAGGGATACTGCTGAATACCCTGGAATGTGCAGAAGAGTCCTTCTCAATGAAGATTTATCTGGCCCCAAATATCAATAATGGCAAGACTAAGGAATTCTGAAAGAACAACACTGATACAAAATGCAGAAATGAGTCCTTTTTTTGGTACTGGGGATTGAGCCCAGAGGCATTCTACCTCCAAGCTACACCCCCAGCCCTATTTTTTATTCTTTATTTTGAAATAGGATCTTACTAAGCTGCAGAGGGCCTCACTAAGTAGCTGAGGCTGGCTGCAAACCTGTGATCCTCCTGTCTCAGCCTCCCAAGTACTGGGATTACAAGCGTGCGCCACCACACTCGGCTCTGAAAAATGTTTTATATCATGCTAGCCAAAATTTTTTTAAATGCCTAGAAAAAATTTAGAAACAGAACATTCTGCAGTTAAAGTTCATTCCTACATCTTGGTCAGTTCTCCTAAAAATGGTCAATATATAAATATTTACTCATATATTTCTATCTGCAGAGCTCTAGAAGGAATTCAATGACATTTTCTTCAAGAAATATGTGCTTATCTTGGTCACTGCAGCTCAAATATTTATAAATACTATATAAGCAGTAAACAGTCTACATGTCCACTAATAAAGTGAGGCCTAGCCAGGCGTGATGGTGCAAGCTTGTAATCCCAGTACTTGGGAGGCTGGGACAAGACGATTGCAAGCTGAGGACAACCTCAGCAATGTAGTGAGACTCTCAGCAACCTAGTGAGATCCTATTTCAAAACAAAAAATAAAAAAGGTCTGGAGGTGTAGCTTAGAGGTAGAATGCCTCTGCTTTTAATCCCCAGTACCACA
The DNA here is from genome assembly GCA_004027185.1 of Glis glis. Lineage (NCBI taxonomy): Eukaryota > Metazoa > Chordata > Mammalia > Rodentia > Gliridae > Glis > Glis glis. Next base: position 17,140 of record PVJS01024558.1, read on the forward strand.
CACACAAAAAAGTGATGCTTATATAAACTATAGAATAGAACTTTATATATTGAAAAGTTAGATAATTTGATACATTAACAAATAGGCTGTTTGTGAAACAGTATGTATACTGATGAATTTATGTTGAAAATATATCAATATATTGTTTTTCACTTATCTTTTAAAAAAATAGTGTATTGCAATTATACATCATAGTGAGGTTCAGTGTAATACATACATACACACAGATCTTGGGGGTGTATTTCCTCCCATATCCCCTCCTGTCCCCCCTTCTCTCCCCATACATGTCAGATTAGTAGTAATACCTTCATATATTGCATAGAATTATTTGAACTGTTTCCTTCATCAGTTCTTTTTCCCTTCCCTGTCTCTCTCCCCCAGTCCTCTTCAACTATTCTACAAGTCCCTTCCCACATTATTTAAAGTCCCTTATGTTTCCTATTTTCTCTCTAGTATCCACATATGAGAGAATGCATACAACCCTTGACTTGCTATATATATATTTTTTGTGTGTGTGGTACTGGGGATTGAGCCCAGGGGCATTCTACCTCTGAGCCACATCCCCAGTCCTAGTTTATTTTTTATTTTGATACAGGGTCTCATTAAGTTGCAGAGGATCTCCCTAAATTGCTGAGGCTGGCTGCGAACCTGAGATTCTCCTGTCTCAGCCTCCCAAGTACTGGGATTACAGGCATGAGCCACCACACCCAACTTTCTATACTTTCTTAAATAGGCAAATTATTATGTGGAAGATTTGCAAAGTTTTGAACCTTGGTTCTCTTTGAGGACAGGATTACAGAGAAACACTGTTTTTCTCTATACAATTTAAATCTTTTATAATGATCATGTAGCATTTTAAAGTGCAATAAGGATATTTCTATTTAAAAATACACAGCAATAGAAATTAATAGTAGCTCAACACAGCCATATAAAATAGAGCCTATCACAAAGCAGCAATAATAAACCAAATACTATTTAATATTAATGGGACGCTCATACTGGGCCAGGTGGGGTTCTAAAGCATTTTACAAAGATGAGCTCATTTAATCATCGCAGGTCTATGGAATGTAGTTTTTATTCCTATTTTACAAATGAAGAGCCTGTGGTACAGAAAAGGTAAGTGGCCCAAAGCCCCAGAGCTAATAATTGATGGAGTCAGGACTTGAGCCCAGGCAATCTGGCTCCAGAGCCCATGAGTTGGGTCTTTATCTGAAGTGCCAAATAAGCGGAAAAACTGAGTGCTGGAGGTTTTGGAGGGGAAGGGACTTGGGGACTTGAGGTTACCCTAGGTTCTCTCTGCAGGTAGTCACCAGGCTTGTGCTAGATGGTAAGCCCCTGCAGGGCAGGCACAAGGTTTGGGTCACCTTTACCCTGTGCTGGGTGCCCAATAGAGTGTTCAAGTTAATCACAGAAGGTCTTTAACAAATACTTGTGGCATTTGGAGTTTAAAAACTTGCCTCAAGTTAACCCACTTTCTTTGAGTCAACATTTAAATTAGATCATTTTCCTTCCCATTTCCATGTAGGAAAATGATTTGGCTGTTCTGTGTATGGTCAGAGGTGTCAGTCATTTGACGTGCCTTTCGGATCACCTGCCACTTGCAGGCATTGTTCTGGGGACACAATGTCCCTGCTTTTATAGAATTTACCCCTCAGTGGTGAAAGTCATCAACAACAAGCTGGGAAAATACTTGGCACACAGAGAGTGCTTGACCCTTTGGGATATCACAAACCCTGGGCAGGGAGAGTTGTACAGAATAACATATTTTGTAATAAATTATACCATCACTTTAATAGATAACTGGAAGGGAAAGTTCTAATGTCAGACATGGCATTGGTGCTGTATTATTGAAACAAGGAAATTAAACTTAATAGCACCAAAGGGGAAATAGTAAAAGTGATTTTCGTGGTCATGTGTTATTAACCATAATAAAATAAATAGAAGAATGGTAAGCAGGGAAAGGGCTGGGCCTTCCATCCCCTCAAGGCAAGGCACAGCGAGCAGAAGATGTAAGCTGCTTCCTGTTTCCAGCTTTAACTCTTTCCTGGGCTTTACATAACATCCCCAAAATTTATTTGTGGCTTTGGCATTCCTGTGGGGCATAAAATCCACCTTAAATGATTCTCATTACAAGCCTCAGAGTTACTTGATGTTGTCCTTGGAGACAGAAAATAAGCTTTTACCTCTCTTCTGGATTCATTTTCAAAAATGATTCTTGGAAATGAGTTTTCCTTAGACACATTTATATATAATGACAGGCTAATATCTTACACACCATTACTGTATGTAATAACAGTGTGACAAAACTGACAAGAGCTAGGCTCTAGATGGAAGGCAATTAGCTGTGGAGGGAGAGTCATCCCACAGAAAGGATGAGCTCCATCATAGTGTGCAGTGACTTAATGGTCACCAAGTGATAAATGTGAACCTCTCCCCAGGCAAAACTTCAAAGAAGTGAAATTTGTCCTTATGGCCCCACTTTTCTTTTTTTGGCATACACTTTCTCCCTGCCAAGTCCTTCTTATTATGGAGAAAAGTCATAGCCCCAAGCCTAACGCTAAGTAGATGATCAATAGCTCTAACTGGATGGACGGGTGGACGATTCATTGATCGTAAGGTGTCAGGAGCTCGTCATGTCACATGTCCAAGTTTCAGACAGTACTTATTTCAGAGATGGAGTGTTGGTGTTGGGATTTGGGGGATCAGTGAGAAGGGGTTTTAGACAAAAAGGACTTCTTTCTGGTACTCTTCAGCTTCTTGGGCAGTCCAGGGCATGGGGCGGCAGAGTCAGGTGACCGAGACCTGGAGCTGCACTGTCTAGAATTGAATCCCGGTCTGCTGCTTTCTAGCTACAGCATCTTGAGCAATGTCCTCAGCGGTGAAATGGGGCTCATTAGCCTAGCTACTTCGGAGGGTTGTTTTGAGGATCAGCTGGGCTAATTCATATGAAGACTGCAGTGTGTATGGTTAGAGCTCAACAAACATGAGCGCCTGAATACATTATGTGTCAAGAGAAGCATGGGTGACTAAGACTCAAAGTGGGGTGAGGAGCCAGATGTGGAAGGACCACTTCCCGTCCAAGCCTAGGCATGGGGGTCATGCTGCTCTCTTTCCTTCTCCATCAATTACCCATCAGGCCGCTCTCTCCCTCTTGGACAGAAGGCTCACTGCTACTTGTCCCCTTGCTCACGTCTTGCTTTTCCTCAAACACATCTGCTGTTGAGTTCTGCAGTAGCTGTTCTCTCTGGTAGGAATGCATCTCTCCAGATGTTCACGGGGGTAATTCCTTCAGCTCCTTCAAGGTTTTGCTCAAATATCACCTTGCAATTGAGACTTACTTTGGCCACCTGGCACAGGGGCATCCTGCCGTCTCACCCTCAGTATTCCTGATAACATTTACCCTGCGTTTCCTTTTTTCAATTACTACTTTGCACCACCTTCTAAAATAATCTATATTGACTCATTTATTATGTGTTTCTTCCTCAACCAGGAGGTGAGCTCCTTGAGAGTAGGGATTTTTTTGTGTGTGTGTTTTGGTTTCATTGATGTTTCTCAAACCATGTGCTCCTAAATCGCTTGGCATATAGAAGGTGAATGAATGAATGACTGAACTGCAAAGCAGGTGCAGGCTGTGTCAGTCAGCATCTCACTGCTGTGACCCAGAATACCTGATGACCACAACTTAGAGGAAGGAAGATTGATTTGCTCACAGTTCTGGGGGTTTCAGTCGATGTTAGGCTGGGTGAGGTCTGCAGAGCTTAGGGCATGGTGGTGGGAAGCAGACAGAGAGGGGAGGGGACGAGGGGCATATATATACAGAGTCCCCAAGGCCACACCCCACACCTCCTCCAGCCATACTCTACCTGCCTACCTTACCACCCAATAAATCCGTTAATCCATCAATGGACTTATCCACTGATGAGATAGAACCCTCATGATTCAGTTATTTCATCTCAACATTTCTACATTGTCAATACATAAGCTCTTCCCAGGGACATTCTATATCCAAACCATGACACAGGCACATGGAAATGTAAAGAAAAATTGTACCCTTTCCAGTCACCTAAGCTGGAACCTCTACCTAGCATTCATCTTGGGATCCTTCCTCTCCCTCCCTCTCCATACCCAGTGGTCACTAGGCTTTGAGGATTCTGCCTGAAATATCCTCAGACCACATCTGCTGTTTCATTAATTCTTATTGATTTCTCTATTGCCAATAGTTTTTCTTCTCCTTCAGCTCCTTGCCACATTCTGATTCAAGGATTATTTATGTAAAGTACAGATTTACTTATATCACTCCAGGACTAAAACCTTCAATACTTCCCTATCAGCCTGGCATAAAATCCATATTTCCTCTAGCCTAATAACTGTCACTAACAAGGCATGTGAAGTTGGCAGAATAATGCTCCCCCCTTCAAGATGTTCACATCCCAAACCCTGGAACCTGTGAACAGGCCAGGTTACATGGCAATGGGGACTTAGAGCTATAGATGGAATTAAAGTTGTTAATTATCTGGGCCCAATATAATCACAGGGGCCTTAAAAGAAAGAATCAGAGTTAGAGGGGAACATGACTACAGATGAAGGTCAGAGTGGACTTGGCCAGCTGGCTTTGGAGATAGAAGAAGAGGGCTGTATACCAAGGATGCTGGCAACTTCCAGGAGTTGGAAAAGACGAGGAAATAAATTCTCCCCTACACACCTTGATTTTAGCTCAATGAGACCTGTGCCAGACTTCTGGTCTGGAGAAGTCTAAGACAATAATGTGTGTCATTTTAAGCTATTGAATGTTTGCAATTTGTTATAGCAGCTATGGAACACTAATACATTGTGTAGTTATTTTGCCTCCTTGGGCTTAGCTCTTTAACTATGCTGTAAGATGGGGATAAGTGATACCAACATTTTATACTATTGCAAAGATTAAAGAAAATATTTATTTGCAAAACAACTAACACATAATAAGTGCTGAATAAATAATAGCTCTTAGCTCTTGTCATGATTTCCTTCTAAGCCACGTTGTCATTTCCAAGCATAATCCATCATTACTCTCTGATAGACCTACAGGAAATAGCCAATGCTTGCCTGGTAAACATCTTGTCCTTTAGGCTCAGCTCAACATCACCTCGCTGGACAAGCCTGCCCCATACAAGCAAATATAATCACTCTCTTGGCTTCCTCAACTCCACGAGTGAGTGGAACAGGTATTATTTGGAGAGGCTGGAACAAGGATGAGGTGAATGAGGTACCTAGGGGTACAAAATTTAGGGAGGCATTCATTCTTGGGTTGTGCAAGTGTTTTATGTATCTCACCCTAGTCCTGGTCCTGATTGGAGAGGAAATCCATGTTCAAGGAGATAGAGTGTCTTGCTGTTAGGTGGCATAAGGAACAAATCCTATAGTCTTACTTCACTATATGCAGCTCCTAGAGCAGAGCCTAACACAAACTGATACTCAACGATGTGTCCAATGAATGAACTGGGGTGGTAGGATCGGTTGCCAGGTGGCTTGAATGATGATCATCATCATCATGATAAATATCCAACCTGTGTCTGCTGTGTGCTAGGCACTCTGCTAAGTGCTTTGCATACAAGTCTCCTCACAACTGTGTGACTTTGGCACTATTATTAAAATTCTCATTCTGCTATGAAGAGACTGAAGTTCCGAGGAATTAACCACCTTGCCTGAGGTCATGCAGCTGGTCATGATGTGAACCAAGATGTGAACCAGGGCAGTCTGAGTAGGAAACCTTGATCTTTGCACTTCTGTTTTGGTGGTACAGGGGATGGAACGCAGGGGGACTCTACCACTGAACGACATCCCCAGTGCCTTTTTATTTTTTATTTTGAAACAGGACATCTCTAAGTTGCTGAGGCTGGCTTTGGTCATGCAATCCTCCTTTTTCAGCCTCTCAAGTACTAGGATTACAGGTGTGCACCTCCATGCCTGGCTGACTTTTATTCACTTTAAATTACTCATTAAAAGCGTTACCTCCCTTGGAATAACCAAAGGTTAGTAACCCAATTTAGGCTTAGTGATGAAGTTTCAAAAGTCAAGAGGTGTTTCAAAACACCTCTCTAAGTTGGGCGTGGTGATGCACGCCTGTAATCCCAGTATTTGGGAGGCTGAAATAGGAGGATTGCAGGTTCCAGGTCAGCCTCAGCAGTATAGTGAGACTCTCAACAACCTAGCAAGATCCTGTTTCAAATTAAAAAATAAAAAGGACTGGGAGTATAGCTCAGAGGTAGAATGCCCCTGAGTTCAATCCCCTGTACCAAACCAAACCAACAAAACAAACACCCCTCCCCACAAAAAATACCCACCTCTTTAAGGAGGACAGCTCTCTCCTATGTCAGCAGGGCCAATCTAAGAATTAGATATTTATGGAGGTGCCGACACTGAAGGAGACAAAATCGGGACAGCAGAGATGCCAGCCCCATTCTTGTGAAGTATGTTTACTCATCTGTTATGAGCTCACTCTAATGCAACTTTACTTTTGGTGTAATAAATTGTATTAACTTTATGCTTGAGTGAGTTATCTCTCAAAATAGAAAAATGTGTATTTCCCGGAGTCCTCTTTCATTTACACATGGAAGTCTATGGGAGTTTAAAAAATGGATTTTAAGAGCTCCAGTGATGGCTAAGAAATTGCTATTTCAGTGTTGAAAATTGCCTTTTCTACTAGAAACACTGGGCAAGGAAATCAGACCATCTGATCTTTCTTGACTGGAAAAAAATCACTCAGGTAGTGAGATGGACTCTAAAACTTCCCTGACAATATGATAACAATTAAACCTTGGGTTCCTTCACCAGAATACTTAATTGGATAACACAGAAAACCAAATCATGCCATTTATTTTAAAGAATGAAGGCACCCAAATATTCTGAGCCCTTTTTCTCTGTCATGGTGCAATTCAGATAACTCAATTGGTAGTGCGGTAGACATGGAAAGCCTAAATAAACTCATGAGTCTAGTTCAACCTTCTTTGTGCAAAGAGCTCAATCTCCTATTTTTAGATCACAGTACTATATCTGGCTTGATGACACACAACTGTAATGGTCTGGCTGCATCCCTGTAATTTGGGTAGCCCAAGTCCTTGTGGCAGTCCCTCATCCTTTTTTCCTTTAGTAGCTACATAAAATTAGTTAACTCCTTTATACATCACTGTGGAAAGATAAAGATTCTCACCAAATTCTCCAGTATGGGAAGAAGTGCTTGTTTTCTCCTGGTGGTTGATATTTCACCTTTTTTTTTTTTTTTTTTTTGCGGTACCGGGGATTGAACCCAGGGATGTTCTACCTCCGCGCCACACCCCCGGCCCTATTTTTTATACTTTATTTTGAAACTGGGTCTCACGAAGTTGCGGAGGGCCTCACTAAGGAGAGAGAGAGAGAGAGAGAGAGAGAGAGAGAGAGAGAGACAAGGAGAGAGAGAGAGAGAGAGAGAGAATTGAGGCTGGCCGTGAACCCGGATCCTCCGGTCTCCGCCTCCCAAAGTACTGGGATTACAAGCGTGCACCACCACGCCTGGCGATATTTCACCTTTGATTGCAAATACCTGCTGTCAACATAATTCTTCATCACTTCTTGGTCATCTGCCAGATGTTGGCCATTTCCTACTGCTGCATCCTAAGCATGCTCCTCTCTCTTCTTTTGCAAAGGCTCCTCTAGCAATGCTGTAGAATGTGATGGACTTTTACTGAAAGTTAGGGACCCACTGGGAAATTATAACATAGCATAGGAAGCAATCTAAAAATAAATATTAGAATTTCTGGCTTTCAATTAGGATAGAGAAAACTTAAGAGAGTATTGCTCCCACCCTGACAACAAGAACAATTGATAATTGTTTTTCTTTCAATTAGATAATTGAAAAAAATCATATATTTTCTTGACTCTATTAGAAAATTGAATTCACAGGGGAAACAGTCTAAAGTCTAAGGAAAGTCAGGGTCTCCAAGGACAGGAAAGGTGGGCCACACCTGCCAGACCCTAAGAAGAGTTTGGTTAAATATTTTAGTGAATTGCTAGAGTTTACGCATGGGCTAGTTTGAGAATATAGAGCACTTCAGTGCCACACAAACAAGTAGGATTGCTATCTATGTGTAGATTCATCTTTACCAATGTTCACAAAAAAGATTAGGAGCAGTGTGGAAGCTTAGAGAAAGCCTGTTTGTGATACAGGCCTGGAGGAGGGAAGCAGCCAGTGCTGTGAGCAAGCCAGGATGGCCTGCCAGGCCCCTCTTCTCTTTGAGGAATGAAAGCCTTTGACACAGGAGGGACAGCAACAAACCTTGAAATCCTAAGTCCTTGTGGCTGGGGGATAGGGAAAAAGAAAACAAAACAAAAAATGAAAACCAAAATCCCAAACCACTCTATGTTAAGAAGAAGGGCAAGAGACTATTTGGGGACCAGGACATTAGAGGTCTCTTAAATCTGACTGTGAGGTAGAATCATTGAGTCTCCTTTTTGAGTCCAGGGGCACAGATCATGCCTAAGCTGAGGGTGATGAAGACAAGAAATAACTCCCCTCTCCTCACCCTAACTTCACTTCCCCCACCTCTTACCAAGCTTGAAAACACAAGAATTAGCAGTCTATTTTTGTGCCAGTGCCATACTGTTTTTATTACTATAGCTCTGTGGTATAATTTAAAATCAGGTATTGTGATGCCTCCAGCATGGTTCTTATTGCTGAGAATTGTTTTGGCTAATCTGGGTCTTTTGTTTTTCTATATGAATTTTACGAGTGATTTCTCTAGATCTGTGAAGAATGACATTGGTATTCTAGTAGGGATTGAATTGAATTTGTAGATCACTTTTGGTAGAATTGCCATTTTTATTATATTAATTCTGCCTATCCAAGAGCATGGGAGGTCTTTCCGTCTTCTAAGATCTTCTTCAATTTCTTTAGTGATACCTCTCTTGGGCATCCTTCCAAAGGAATTGAAATCAGACTTTTATACTGATACATACATATCCATGTTTATAGCAGCACAATTCACAAGAGCCAAATTATGGGACCAGCTTAGGTGCCCATCAACAGAAGAATGGATCACAGAACTATGGTATATACACACAATGGAATTCTACTTATCCGTAAAGAAGAACAAAATTATGTCATTTGCAGGAAAATGGATGGAATTTGAGAATATTACACTAAGCTAGATTAGCCAGTCTCAGAAAGCAAATAGTTGTATGGAAACTAGATAGAAATTGGGAATAAAAGAGACCTTAGACAAAGGAGCAGAAATCCCAGTGGAGCAAGAGAAGGGTTTAGGGGAGAGAAGAGGGGCAATGGAAATGTAAAGAAGGTAACAGTTTAAATAAAACTATGTGCATATATGAAATTACCAATGCCAATCTCAATGACACATACAGGGAAGGAGAAGGAGGGGGCGGGATGCAGAGGGAAACGCACCGAGTGTGTGTGCATGTATAATCCTATCACTCTATTACCTCAGTATGATGTATAATTACAATGCACCAATAAAAGTATTAAAAAGAAAAAAGAAACAGCAGTCTTCGGGGGAGGGCAGTTCCTTTCTATTGGACGGGGACTCCAAAACAACTATGATTAATATGTTAAAGGTTCTTTTGTAAAATATATAAAATATGCATAATCAATTCAGGTGGGGAATATCATCAAAGACAGGGAAGCTACAGGAAGTAGTCAAGTAAAATGCTATGGGGAAGAACACAGTAGCAGAGATAAAGAATGCCTTTGACAGACTCATCAGTGGACTTGACACATCTGAGAAAAGGGCAGGTGAACTTGAAGTTTGAAGCTAGATCAATAGATATTACCTAAATCGAAACACAAAGAAAAACAGAGTAGGAAGGGGAAGAAAACAACCAGAACGAGGCACCTCAGAGCTGTAGAAGAATATCCAACCAGCTAATATATGTATTTTTTGAATTTCAAAAGGAGAAAAGATTGAAGCAGAATAAATATTTGAAGTAATGGCCGAGAATTTTCCCCAAATAGTGAAGGACATCAAATAAACAAGCTCAGAGAACACCAAGATGGATAAATGAACACCCGGCTTTCATATTCAAGTAACTAAAAATCAAAGGTGAAAGAAAATCTAAAAGGCAGCCGGAAAAATAAAGTACATTGCATACAGAGGAACAAAAATGAGAACTTGGAAGACTTGTCAGAAACTATACCAACCAGAAGACAATAAAGTCTTTAAAGTGCTAAAAAAAAATAATAAACCCTCAAATTTCAGTGAAAAGATCTATCAAAACTGAAGACAAAATAAAGACTTTTTGGATAAACACTGAAAGAATTCATCACCAGCAAATCTGCACTACAAGAAATGTTGATGGTACTTCTTCAGTTTGAAGGAACCTAACAGAAAGTTGAACTTACACGAAGAAATGAAGATATCTGAAAATGAAAGTACATATGAGAGGCATTTTCTAAAATTTTTAGTTGCTCTGAAATGTGACTAAGAAGTAGTAATGTAGTTTGGTTTAAAAGTATATATAAAAGTAACATATATGAAAACAATAGCATAAAAGAAGGGAGGAAGAAATTAAGAATATATTGTTGTAGTTGGGCATGGTTTTGTAATCCCAGTGTGTAGGAGGCTGAGACAGGAGAATTGCAAGTTCAAGGCCAGTGTTAGCAACTTAGTGAGACCCTGTTTCAAGTAAAAATAAAAAGGGCTGGGGATATAGCTCAGTGGTGGAGCTCCCCTGGGTTCAATCCCCAGTACCAAACACACAAAAAGAGTATATTGTTGTAAGTTTAGGCCCTTAAACTTAACATGAAGCAATATAATGTTATTTGAAGGTCTATATTGTAAAACCTAGACTAACTACTAAAATACTTGAAATAGGTATAAAACGTCCAGTTGTGAAAAAGTCAAACATACATAGGTAGAGAGTAGACACTGGTCATTAGAGGCTGAGGGGTGGGGTGGGATAGAGAATGGGGAGAAGCTGACCAGAGGGTACAAAGTTCCAGTTGGACAGGAGGAAAAATTTTCAAGATCTAACATATCAAGGTGATATAGTTGATAATAATGAGTCATTTATTTCAAAATTGCTAAAAGAATAGATTATAAATGTTCTTACTTTGAAACAATGGTAAATGTGTGGAGCGATGGACATTTTCATTTGCTTGATGTAATCATTCTACTATGTATACATGTATCAAAACAAAACATCATACTCTAAATACAAATATATCTATACATATAATTATTGTTAACTTAGCTGGGTGTGGTGGCGCATGCTTGTAATCCCAGTACTTTGGGAGGCGGAGACCGGAGGATCCGGGTTCACGGCCAGCCTCAGCTCTCTCTCTCTCTCCTTCTCTCTCTCTCTCTCTCTACCTAGTGAGGCCCTCTGCAACTTCGTGAGACCCGGTTTCAAAATAAAGTATAAAAAAATAGGGCCGGGGGTGTAGCGCGGAGGTAGAA
>PVJS01024559.1:0-28564 GCA_004027185.1 Glis glis
AAAAAAAAAAAAAAGAAAAGAAACCGGTCTCACGAAGTTGCGGAGGGCCTCACTAAGTACAGAGAGAGAGAGAGAGAGAGAGAAACAGGGAGAGAGAGAGAGCTGAGGCTGGCCGCGAACCCAGATCCTCTGGTCTCCGCCTCCCAAAGTACTGGGATTACAAGCATGCGCCACCACACCCGGTTTACATCTATTTTTTAATCTGATTAGATTGCAACCCTTTGTTCAGATTTAAAAAAAATAAAGACCTTTATTGTGTGTCAAATGCCTGAATAAATATCTCTTGTTTTGATTTTGCTTTATTAATAAATTAGAGCTCTTTCTTCTAGGTCCTCATCAGATGGAGTCCTTCCCAAAAGTTCTAGAGCATTTAAAAACAAACAAAACAAACAAACAAACAAAAACCCCTGTGACCCTGGTCAAGCAGTAACCTGGGGACTTGTTTAGATATGCAAATTTTCCAACCAGGCCTAGCCCTAGGGAATCAGTAATGCTGAGATGCCATCCAGCAATCTGTGTCTTCACAAGCCCCCTAAGTAATTCTGGTGCATGGTAAAGTTTTAGAACCACTGCTCCAGATGTATGAAAATCCATTTTCAAACACGTTACTTTGAGTCCCAAAAGGTTTGTATCGAAGTACCCATTTTGTTGATTCTTCTCCTATAAGTCTACTTCTCTGTTTAGAATCCCCTGATGATCCCCTATTGCCTACATGATAAAATACAAATTCCTTAGCTTGGTCTACAAAGACCTTACAAGCTGGCCCTTACCCAGCCTTACCTTCCTACCACATACACCACTCTGCAGACCCACTGTGCACATTCCTCACTCCATTCTATGCACGTGTAGGCCCCTCTGCCCTGAATGCTTTTACCTGCCGCCTTCACCTGCAGACCTCTCACCTCCTGGAAGACAACGCTCTGTTACTACCGTGTTCCCCAAGGCCCTTAAGAAGAATTAGACATTGTAGCCTCAGTGTTTCTGGATCTTCTAGTTCTCATGTCTCTACAAGTACCCCTTACATTATTATATACTCTTTCCTCCCATGGCCATCTCCTTTGGGATAAAGAATGAGCAATTCAAGTGCAAAGGTGTCATCTCTTTGGTCTTTGTAGTTCCAGAGCTGAGCAGAACACCTGACCCTATCAGACACCGGATGTGATTGTTGCAGGACTGCTTGATGCCAATACCACACGTAGAAAGAAAATCGGAACATTTGTCTATCCTCTTCTCAGGAAAATACAACTCTGGTCAAGGAAAGAGCTCATGCGATTAACCCCTTGTCAATGGGAATGGAAGCCTGTGTGAATGGACATTTATTATTTATTTATTTATTTATTTATTTATTTTTGCAGTACTGGGGATTGAACCCAGGGGCTTCTACCTCTGAGCTACACCCCCAGCTCTATTTTTTATTCTTTATTTTGAAACAGGGTCTCACTAAGTTGCAGAGGGCCTCACTAAGCAGCTGAGGCTGGTCGTGAACCCGGATCCTCCTGTCTCAGCCTCCCAAGTACTGGGATTACAAGCGTGCGCCACCAGGCCCAGCTGTGAATGGACATTTAACAAGAGAAAAAGCTAGTGCTTCTAAATCAGAAAACATGGGTTTCAATTCCATCGTTTGTAGCTGTTTAACCTTGAGCAAAGGAGTGCCTGGGCGTGGGTTTCCTCTGCGGCAGAAAGGGGTGGAATAACACCTGCCCTGTTGGCCTCCCTGGCTGTTATGATGACAGGAGATGCTCTGTGTCATGAAAGACATTACTAATGCATCTTGTCCTGCCCATACACAGTTCGATCCTACTATCAGACACTAACTATTAACTGAAATGCTAAAGCACAGTAAAGTATAAAGATTTCATTTCATCACTAAACATATGAGGCACTGGCATGGAAGGAAAGAGGAAAGGAAAAAATACGTTCACCAGTTGGAAAACACTCCTTCGAATTTAACCTCCCTGCCAAAGGTGTCTCAACACAGGAAAACTTCCTGTGGATACTTACTCCTACCCTCTAACTCTGATTTCCTTCTCTTTGTTGTTTGTTTCTTTTTTCATACTTTTATTGGTGCAGTGTAATTACACATCACAGTGAGGTTCAAAGCGATACAAACACAGCGCGCAGCACGAGCACGTGGTGTGTTTCCCTCCGATCCCACCTGCTCCCTCCCGCTCCCTGTACATGTCAGTGAGGTCGGTAGTGATATTTTCATATATGGACAGAGCATTATTTCAACTGTTTCCTTCATCAAGCCTCCTTTTTACCCTCCACACCTCCCTCTCCCATCCTCTTTCACTAGTCTGCTGGTCTCTTTCCTTTTTTATCTGAAGTTCCTTTTGTTTCCTATTTTCTCTCTTGCTTCCCTATATGAGAGAAAATATTTGACCCTTGACTTTCTGAGACTGGCTGATCTCACTTGGCATAATATCCTCTAATTCCATTCATTATCTTGCAAATGACATGATTTTGTTCTCTTTAATGGCTGAGTAAAACTCCACTGTGTGTATATACATTTTCTCTTCTCTTTCTTTTTTTTGTGTGTGGTACTAGGGATTAAACTGAGAGGCATTCTACCTCTGAGGTACACCCCCAGCCGCATTTTATTTTTTATTTTGAAACAGGGTCTCACTAAGTTGCGGAGAGCTTCATTAAGTTGCTGAGGCTGGCTGCAAACCTGCGATTCTCCTGTCTCAGCCTCCCAAGTACTGGGATTACATGTGCGTGCCACCACACCTGGTTTATATACCACATTTTCTTCATCCATTCATCCATCCATCGACTAGACATCTAGATTGATTCCATAATTTGGCTATTGTGAATTGTGCTGCTAGAAACTTCCCTTAAACATGGGCATGCGTGTATCACTATAGTATTCTGACTTTGATTGTCTTTTGTGTGTGTGTGTGTGTGTGTGTGTGTGTGTGTGTGTATTTTTGCAGATGGAAACCAGGGCCTCATGCATGCTAGGCAAGCACTCTACTACTGGGCTACCTGCCCAGCATCCAACTCTGATTTCTGAAGGCAAAAGCAACAGGGAGGGCTCCAGCTTAAGGCTTCCTTTCCCATTGCCCTCCACATATTTCCTATCCCCCTGCTCCACCACGAGGAAGGCAGGGCAGTCTGCCAATTGAGCTTATCATTCTCCCAAGAGCTTCATGTTGCATGATTATGCCAAGCTTCAGATTGCTTGCCGTCAGGTTATCAGGTTATAGTCAACCCCAGGCTTTTTGGCAGATTGAAGACATTTGGCTGTGCTGGGCAGGATCTTTTAACTCCCAGCCTGCGCTGCCAAGTATAGTTGATGCTTAAGGCAAGAGTGAAGGAATTGAAATTGAGTCTGGTTCTGAAAATTTTTTCAAGGCTTATCAGCAGTTCATAAAATGTAATCATTTTTAAAATTAAGCTTACTGATTTGGGGGTGCTAATCCACAGCAGCCTCTTTCTGGCAATATTTCAACCTACTTTAACAGCCAGCCCTACTCAGATTCCATTAATCATAAGTGATGAATTCCCTACTTTGCAAAGTTTAAGATGCTTTGAGGAACGCCTGTCTCCCCAAACACTATGTACAACTAGGAGGAGAGTTGTAAGATGGATCATGGGCTTTCCTGCTTTGATAAGGAGCTCAGATGTGGGGAGACAGGCTTGACCTCCTGCAGGGAGGATGGTGAGGAAAGGACCTAAGGAAATGGGGTTGAGGGGCAAAAAGGTGAGAAAACAGAGGAGTTGGGTACAGGCAGACAATCCATGAGGCCACCATAAAAGGGATGCGTTAAGTGACCAGAGGAAGAACTCTCCGAAAGGCTCAAATGCACATCACAGAGAACACATAGGGCCATCCTGCTGAGTGAAGCGTGAGTGCTGTACTAGAGGATCACCTGTCAATGGAGGCTTCTAGAGTCCAGGATATGTGCTATAGTATGAATATCTATGAGATCAGTTTCAAGCTAGAACTAAGAAGTAGACCCAAAGCCGGGCACAGTGGTGCACACCAGTAATCCCAGCACTTGGGAGGCTGAGACAGGAGTATCACAGGTTCACAGCAAGCCTTAGCAACTTAGCATGGCCCTCCAAAACTTAGTGAGACCCTGTCTCCAAATTAGAAAAATAAATAAATAAAATAGGGCTGGGAGTGTAGCTCAGTGGCAGGCTGCCCCTGGGTTCAATCTCCAGCACTACAAAAAAAAAAAAAAAGTAGATCCAAGACCCCCACAAAACTTAGGTTTCTTCCCTGGTAAGAATTGGTCAAATTAGCTCAAACGAGGTGTGGGAATAAGGAGAAAACAGCAGTCTTGGAAGAGACAACTGACCTATTAAGTTATGCAACTTAAAATAAGTAACATGAGTGACTGTGATTATACTCCTGTGTATGGTTTCTCCCATGAGCACTCTCCACCCCACCGTGGATTTTACCTCCCAACAGGTGAGTGATGCATGTGTTGTTCTGCCACAGAGGATGCTGTAGGGAAGGGAACCCCCAAAACAAGAGAGGGGGGTTTGTTATAGTTAGATATAAAATGTCCCCTAAAGAGTTCATTTATTAATGTTTGGATTTGATATAGTGTAGTCATGAGGGTTGTGATCCCAGCAGTGGATAAATTCATTGTTAATGGATTTATCTGGGTGTGGCTAGAGAGATGGGTCACTGGGGGTGTGGCCTTAGGGATTATATATGGTTCCTCCTCCCCCTGATCTCTCTCTTGCTTCTGGCCTCCATGATATGAGGAGCACAGCCCATGTGCTCGCCCTCTTTCTGCTTTCTGCCACCATGCCCTGAGATCCAGGGTCCCCCCACCTCGCATGGACTAAACCCGAAACCTTAAGAAAATAAGTCTTCTTTCCTTTAAATTACATGGTCAATCTTTTAGATTGTAGTTGTAAGAATGCTGACCGTAAGAGAAAATGGTATCAGGAAAGTGGGGTTGCTGTTATATCTAAGTCTGACCATGTGGATTGTGACTCTTTGGAAATGGTTTGTGAGAGGAAATTGGAAGAGCTAGAATGTGGCTAGAAAGGTGGACGGTAGAGACTGCTCAGGAGATTTTGGAGCACAGAAAGGACCTCATAGGGAAATGGAGTAGAGGCCACGTGTGTTACACTTTGACAAAGAACTTATCCACATTTTGGCCATGTCCTGAAACTTTGTGTGAGGCTGAATTTAAAGATGATGGGCTGAATAAACTGGTGGAGGAAATATCAAAACAGCAAAATATTCAAACTGCATTATGGATATTGATGTCCGCATTCAGCAAACTGTACACCAAATTTCTGGAGCAGAAAGTAAAGTAGAGAGACTTTATAGATTTGCAGTTTGGCCAGAAAGGCCTGTGTAAAGCTGGGGCTCAGAGAGATGATGTCATGGAAAGAAGGAAGATGGCTGCAAGGAAGGAGGAAGCAGTGGCCATGGTGGAGGTGGGGCCAGCAATGGCTGTGATGGAGGCTGCAGATGGAGTTGGGGCCAGGGGAGGCCCAGATGGACTTGGGGCCAGTGGCCACCTGGATGGAGTGGCCCCAGGGTCTGTGATTAAAAAGGCCCCAGCAGCAAAGATTAGGAGAGCGTAACTACCTTTTCTGTTGGTGGTCCATATTGGTTCCCATGTAATGCTGGCTTTGCTAGAAAAAGGGGTTCATGGAGGCTTCCCCTCAGATTTCAAAGGAAGACCTGGGAAGCCAGGCAACGTGTGGCAGGGTCAGAATCCCTGCAAGCAGGCCCAAATTGGGCACTTTGTAAAGCTGTGAGGGTGAAGTCAAGGTTGCAAGAAAAATCCCCAAGAACTAGAAACGCCAGAAATGAGGAAAGGTTGCTAGCTGTGAGCCAAGGAGCCTGACTGGAAGAGGCAGTAAACCGCCCGTTGCAATCAGCCAGGCTGCAGGGGCAGAGCTGCCAAAGCCCCTTGGAGATCGCTTCTCACTGCCATATGCCCTGGATGCCAGAAGTGGAGCTGCAGGATCAAATGCTCGCCCTGCTGGATTTCCTTACTGCTTTGGTCCCATCTCTTCTTTCTATGGCCCTATTCCTCCCTTTGGGAATGCAAATATTTACACTGTGCCAATGTACATTGGATGCATGTGACTTGCTTTTTATTTTGATTCTCATTGTCTTTTACAGGGGCTCGTGAGAGTTCACCTTCAGTCTCAGAGGAGACTTTGGATTTTGGGACATTTCAGCAGTACTGGAATTGTTAAAACTGTGGGAACTCTTGGAGAGGACTAAATGCATTTTGCATTCTGAGCTAGGCATGAGCTCTTTGGGGGCCAGGGAAGAATGTTATTGTTAGATATAAAAATGTCCCATAAAGGCCGGGCATGGTGGCGCACACTTGTAATCCCAGTACTTTGGGAGGCGGAGACCGGAGGATCTGGGTTTGTGGCCAACCTCAGCTCTCTCTCTCTACTTAGTGAGGCCCTCTGCAACTTTGTGAGACCCGGTTTCAAAATAAAGTATAAAAAAATAGGGCCGGGGGTGTAGCGCAGAGGTAGTACGCCCCTGGGTTCAATCCCCGGTACCACAAAAAAAAAAATGTCCCCTAAAGAGCTCATTTATTAATGTTTAGAGTTGATATAGTGGAGTCATGAGGGTTGTAATCCCAGCAGTGGACTGTAATGGATTCTAATGGATTTATCTGGGTAGGCTGGAGAGGTGGGTCACTGGGGGAGTGGCCTTGGGGATTATATATGGTTCCTCCTCCCCCTTCTCTCTCTCTCTCTCTCTCCTCTCTCACTTCCAGCCTCCATGATGTGAAGAGCACAGTCCATGTGCTCTCCCTCTCTCCGCCTCCCGCCACCATGCCCTGAGATCCATGGTCCCTGGCCTCACGTAACTGAACCCGAAACCATAAGAAAATAAATCTTCTTTCCTCTAAATTATGTGGTCAATCTTTTAGATTATAACTGTAAGAATGCTGACTGGAACAGGGTCCCTGTCTCTACTGACAATGATGGCAAAGATGTACATAAATCCCACTTGTCAACTGTTGTTCCCTAGACTTTGCTAATCAGACAGATTGATTCAACCTCCATTCTACTCATTGAAAACTTTCCACATCCTTGGAGATTTCTGATGTTCAGCGGAGCCTCTCATAGTCACCCCCAGCTCTGAGCCAACACTTACAGTGAAACGCTCATTCCAGGGCTCATCCTCCATCACTTCACATGTTAGTTCTGTGGGCCCAATTCCTCATCATGCAGACCTGGATGTTGGATTCAACCCTTTTCCTTGATTTTTACCACCCCCAACCAGCAAACCAACAAAACAAGAGCATCACTGAAGTGTTTATGTGAATAGAAGACCCTGTCAAAGACTGGGCCGCTGGTGGATATACATCACAGGAATGTAACCTGAAATCCATCATGGATTTCTCTATTCTTAGAGGTCTTTTGGCCATTTCTCAGACTTGGGCTTTAATCTTCCACCATGACCTTTTCTCTCTTTCCTCTTTCTCCGATACTTCAAAAATTCTGTTGAATTGTTTTTTTTGTGTGTGTGATACTGGGAATTGAACCCAGGGGCATTCTACCTCTGAGATATACCCCCAGCCCTTTTTATTTTTGAGACAAGGTCTCACTAAATTGCTAAGCATTTTTTAAGTTGCTGAGGCTGGCCTTGAACCTGTGATCCTCCTGTCTCAACCTCCCAAGTAAATGCAGAGAAGGTGAATGATCTCTTTTGTTACTCTGGCTCTTATCAATCCATGTTATCAGGGGCTCATCTTCTACCTCAAGAAGCAAAATGTTACCTCATTATAACTCATTATATCTCATACATAAGCAATTCCACATTTCCAGTGACAATTTCTTTTAAAATTTCATTGAAGAACTATTTATTTAATGACTAATGGGGTCCACAGGCTTAAATGCACAAAGATGTTCCTACAACATTTCTAATAATACACAAATGGAAAAACTTAAGCTTCAATCAGAGGGAACTGAGTCAATTCATTATGGTTCAGTCACTCAGTGGACTACTATATTCAGTAGGAATCACCAAGATTAATTCACAACTCCTATGTGCAAATCACCATAATTGCTTCATTTAACCTCTCAATCCTCTGGTCCTGTTCCACTGATTGGGGGTGGGGGTGGAATGAACTCATTGTCTGATCTGATTGAAAATTTAATTTGTGTTGATAATTTAGGTGGTATTCAGTCTCCTTGGATGGCAGGTTAAATATCTTACACACTTCCTCTTCCCCTGCTTCCCTTGTTAAGATGGCATGTGGTTATGCAGGGCTAACTACATATCCTTTGGCAGCAAAAGTGAAGAGGTGCCCTAGACTCTGGTGCTGGCTTCCTCCCTGGTCTCTGGAGCAGGCCCAAGGCTGCTCTGTGTCCTGCTGGCATCTAGTTTAGCTCATCTCATCTCTTGGCTTGGTCAAGCCCCGAGTGTCCCTTGGCTCTCGTCTCAGCTTCCAAAAGCTGAATATCCTTAAGTGGTTGTCATAGATTCCATCCAGCCCCCGCCTGACAGTACACCCCAGGCTTTGCTTCGGAATTGTCTTATTCCATCATGACAAACCTTATCACAGTCTCACTGGCTTTCAATTCAGTATGGATATCCTTGGCAAAGAAGGGGTGTTCTTGAAGTGCTAACCAGACCCTTTTTGTGATGTGGTCTGACCACACAGCATCCCTTCTTAATTAGCTGGGGCTGTCCTACTATGCCCAGATGTCTCCTCCCTAGGATCCCAAACAGGAGTGGATAGGGAAGAACAAAAGCTTCCTGGGGGCCCTCTGTTCCCTCAACTTATCACATGTACAACAAATAGGGGCTCATGTTGATTTCTTTCATTTTCTCTTCTTCCCTTCTCCTCTGTGTCCCACCTCCTCTGGAACAGAAAAAGTGAGCTTTTACTTAGTGTCCTTTTGTTGTATGCATACCTGGCCATCTATGTGTATCCCACATCTACTGAGCAACATCCCTCATGCTTTGTTGCTGGGACAGAACGAGCACCTCTCTACACCAAGGGAAAACTCCGCGGTCTGGGTTGGCCAGGAGTTGGGGTTGGCCAGGCATCCCTGTAAGATGCAAGAGAGGGCAGCAGACCAAAGAATACGGCAATTCCTTTCTCCTGCAGTGTGGTCTTACTCATATGTCAGGAACTTTATCAATATTAAATCTACCTCAGTCTTTCTCCTGACATTATTCATGTCAAGCAGGAGGATATCTGGGCCAAGGCAAGAAGATGAAGGTCAAGTACTAGGGAAGACAAAAGAGAAAAGTATGCTCATAATTAAAAATGTATCTCCATTAGTTATAGCATAACCATTTAAAATATGCTTATGAAGTTTTTCATAGCATGGAAAAATCTATAGGTTTGAATGCTATGGGAAAGAAAGCAGGATTAAAAAATTGCAGGAAAAATTAAATATAAGTACATTAAAACATACATAGAAAAAAGTTTGAAAGATAGCAAAATGTCACAGTGTTGACCTCTGACTAGCAAGGCTATGATTGTTGACTTCTCTATTTTCCTGACATTTTGAAGTATATATCCTAAGGATATGTTGCTGCTATCATAGGATCAAATTTAATTTTTGTAAATAAAAGCTTTTTAATTTGTTAGGCATGTTTAAACAAATATTTTCCTGCAATTTATTCACTCATGCACCAAATATTTATTGAGTACCTACTGCAATAAGTGTTATGGGTTGAACGAGGCAGAGCTCCTGCCTGTCTGGGGTTTTATGTTCTAACAGGAGAGAGTGCAAATGATGGTGGTGTCGAATTGCACCAGTCCAAGGTTAAATGAATTATGGAAATAGTATTCAGAGCATAGTATATACTAATTTACCCCAGTAATATACTATATACTGTATATAACACATACTAATTATGTAGTATATCTATAAATATAGCTCTACCAAAAATATATAGTACAAATAAATATGTAATATCTCAAAAACTACTATGTAGCTGTTAAATATGATTAAGCAATGATATGGGGAACTTTACAAAATATAGTTTTTAGAACAGTGAATACAGCATATGACATGCACATGTGCACACACACACACACACACGCGTGCGTGCGCACACACACACACCTGTTTGCATGCACTCTTTCTGCGTGCATGTAAACAGGTGCATCAGTCCTTGGTAATGGTGGTTGCCTTTGGGGAGGGGTCACTGGGAAACTGAAGGACAGAGGAACGAAGAGTTGCTTAGGATATTTGAATTATTTAATGTGTGTTTGTACTGCCTACCTTAAAAAAAGAATAATTTAACATATATTTTAAGAATCCTATCTGTCCATATGAATCATGCAGTCTGTTGCATATTATTGAAAGAAATATCTAAAGTTGAATTTGACTACCCTATCATTCAGTTTATTTAAGTTATTTCTGTGAAAAGTGTCCATTTTCATTCAATGCTATATTTAGAGGATGCTAAATATTCATCTAGTCCTCCAATACAGAAGAGAAAACTTTGGGACTCATAAACTATCTTTGCATATTTTTGTGCAACAACTGCTTAGTAAGCTAAAAAGTTTTCAGGAAGAAAAAAAAATGACCATTTGAAGGGCTTGAAAAATAAAACCTTTGAGTAGGAGGAAACTCTCTGCAGTCTGTGAAGTCCAAATATCAAAGCCAGAACCCCTTTAACATGTGGCTTTTTCCCCCCTCAGTACTAGGGATTGAACCTAGGAGTATTCTACCTCTGAGCTATACTCCAAGCCCTATTTTATTTTAATTTTTGAAACAGGATCTCTCACTAAGTTGCTGAGATTGGCCTCAAAATTGTGGTCCTCCTGTCTCAGTCTCCCAAGTACTAGGATTACAGGTGTGCACCACCATACCTGGTTTTAACCTGTGGCCTTCTATTCTTTATATAAGTGCCACCAGAAGCTCACTCCTTTGTGAGACAACCACAAAGATTGTCCCCACCCTGTCTAGGGATAGCTCAAGTTACCAGGAAGGCTCTTAGTATCTTGGGTAGAGACCTGTAAGTGCCTACTGAGTTTTTTCCTCTACCTGGAACATCCACCTCTTTTGGTATCCTCTTTCCAAACTGTACCAGTTTTTCTGAAAGCATGCCAGAGGCCACCACCTCAGTATGCTGTGTCCCTGGTCACTATACGCCTTAGAGTTTGTCACTGATAATCGGTCCCCTCCTTTGGAGGGCAGACCTGTGCTTTCCTCTTCTTTGAAACTCCTCCTGCAAGGAGCACACAGTAGGTACTCAACGTGTGTGTGTGTGTGTGTATGTGTGTGTGTGTGTACACGCATGCATGCATGCATGTGCTTTACTGGGGATTGAACCCAGAAGCGTTCTGCAAGATCACCAACACTTTTTTAAAATTTTATTTTGAGGCAGGGGCTTGCTAGGTTGCCCAGGCTGTCCTCGAACTTGGGATCCTCCTGTTTCAGCCTCCAGGGTGGCTGGGATCACAAGTATATGCCCCCACACCCACTAAGTACTTAACTTCTGTTGCACTGAATGACAGCTAGGTTTTCCAGTCACCCTCTGGGCCCTGACATACATATATACATACATACATACTTCCTTCCTTCCTTCCTTCCTTCCTCTTTCTTTCTTTTGATACTAGGGATTGAACCCCCGACCATTCTACCTCTGAGCTACACCCCCAACCCTTTTTATTTTTTATTCTGAAACAGGGTCTTGCTAAGTTGCTGAGGCTGGCTTCAACCCTGTGATCCTCCTGCCTCAGCCTCCCAAGTACTGTGATTACAGGTGTGCAACATGCCCTGGCTCCGACATCATTTCTTAAGCAAATGGCTCAGCAGTGGCAAAAAGGAAGGTAACTGCAGGGCAGTGGGGCACCCCAATGGCAAGGATGAATGGGGAGTGACCCCCAAGAAACTTTCTTCTCCTGGGAGGCCGGCCCCTCACTGCGCATCTTCAGCAGGCGGAGCAAATAGTCATCGCCTCCAGCAGCCTCTGCGTGTGCTGTTTAATGTTCCTCAGCTGTGCAGCAGGATAACAAAGCTGATCCCGCCTTCATCCTTATCTAATTATTTTATGGGGCATTAAGCTGTCTTGGGCTGAGCCGGCTGCCAGCTGCAACAACACTGAGGGAAAGGACACAGCCCCGCGAGCCAGAGGCAGAGGACACTCGCAGAACCTGTCCCTGTGGACCTCTGATCAGCAGTTTATTTCATGTACCCCAGGCTTGCCCTCCCACTCCGGGGCGTGGAGCTGCAACCACTCAGGGGCAGGCGGTTGCTTGCTGAAGGTCCCCGTGCTGTGCTAAAACATTATTAGGGCTTTAGATAAAGCTGGAAAGATTTTTCCCATGGCCACATCACTATCACAGTCTCTGGGAGAAGTGGGGACAGCTCACTGCATTGTTCTAAAAGCGAAGTTTTCTGGGTTTGTACACAATCATGGCCACAGTTTTACTACAAACAGTGGTTACTTTGTTTGTGGGGTCAGCCTCCCTCTGTGGAAAAAGGCAGGGCCCTGTGGCAGCCCGAAAGCATTTCAAACATGTTTTTGCTTGAAAAGATAATCACCGCATGCCTCTCTCCTCTTGCACGCTCTTCCCCGTGTGCTGTGTTGGCTGCGGGCATATGTTCACTCCGCAGCCCCTGGCAGCTGCTAGACAGGGCAGGAGGAGTCCAGCAGGTGAAGAATGTGTATTATGCAAACCATGGCAACAGAAACACCAACATCCCCTACGACCCCCTGCAAACCAATGGCACGCCTTTTGCTACACCATGCATGTATTAAAATTGGTCTATATCCTAGGAATGACACAGAGAGACAGGGACAGGCAGAGTAGCAGTGGGGGAGGTTAGCAGCTTTGACACTGGAGCCAGCCTGGGTTGGATTCTGGTTCTAAGCTCTACTAATTGTTTGTCCTTAAGTAAATTGTGGAAGCCCTCTCTTGTCTCAGTTTCCTTGTCTATAAAATGGAGAAAATATCTCAAAAGGTAGTTAAATAAGTTAGTGCAAGTAAAGAGCTTAGCATAGAATAAGACCTCAATACATTTTGACTTGTCTGGAAAAAGACCTTATCCATACCCAAATGTCTAGTTATTATTTGCAAATGCACGACATACAAAGACCTAACTCCACAGCAGACGACTCCGAGTGGCTGGTGGACTGTCTCCTCTCGGGTGTCTGAGCCTCCTCCACCCAGCATATCCAGCACCAAAGCCAGGTTGTTCCCCAATCAAGCCAGGTCCTCTCCAGTGCCTTCCACCTCTGAGAACAGCACTACCACCCATCCCAGGTGGGCCCTGCTTCTCCCTCGCTGCAATGTCCTACCACCTGGGCTCTCACCAAGGCAGCCGCCAGCCCTACCCAACTGGTCTTCCTCCCATCCTCTCTCTCCCCTCTCCAGTCTGTTCCCCATGCAGCAGCCAGAGCGGTGCTCTGCGAAGTCATAAAGCCAATCCTATTGCCTACTCACACACACACACACACACACGCACGCGCGCACACACACATGTATGCTGCTAAAAATCCTCAGTGATTCTGCATGGCTCTTAGCGTCAAAGTTAAAATCCTTACCAAGCCCTGCATGTCTGGCCCTGCTTACTGCCTCAGCTCATCTTGTACTGCTTTCTTCTTGCTCTTGGAGCTCCAGCCGCAGCAGCTTGTAGGCCGTTAAACACAACACGTAACATCCTACGCAGGGCCTTTGCACCTGCTATCTCCCCATCCATTTGCTTAGATAACTCCTGTTCATTCTTCAAACCACAGCCCAGCTGATTTCATAGCCACTGGCTAAAATTGGGCTTCTTTTTTCATATATTCTCAGACAATCATGTAGTTTTCCTTCCGAGCCATGTTTGTAATTATATATACTTTAGTGTAGTTCTTTGAGTAATGTCTCTCCTCCTAACAGACTAAAAATTTCCAGGAGAGCAGTGACTTAGACAGAGACCAGCCCATGGCAAGGTGCTCGGTAAGTATTTCTAGAACTCATTCACCAATAGAAGACATCCACATGTTCAGTACTTCCCCACGCACGGCCTCGCTCAGCCTCACGCAAACCTTAAAGTGGTGTATGACAGTGCCGCTGTGACATTGGAGGACACGAGGCGGAGGGACTCAGTGATTTGTTCAGGACTATACAGGGCGGGGGTAAATGAAAGAACTTAGAGTCAAGCATTCCAACCTGAAGTCAAGCCTTTTCCCACGGACACATTTAAGAGCTTCCCCTTCACAGCCTTCTCGCATCGGCAGAACCTCCATCACAGAGCTACTCACGGCCCCAGCAAGATGCAAACCTGGCCTAAATCAGAGGCACAGCAGACCTCAAATAGCTTACCACCCGCCCTCTTTCCACAGCGACGCCTCGCTTGAACATCCTGACCTGAAAAAGAGAGAGAGGGAGAAGCTCTCACCAAATGGAAAGCCAGCGCTGCTAAATCCCCACACAGTGGCCTGAGGCAGTTACCCCAGTGTCCAGTGCAGGCCATGAGCACCACCTCACCTCATCAGTCAGGCACAAACTGAAAAACAGATACAACATCCAGCCTTCAAACACAGGAGGCAGGGAAATTGTTACAAAAGAGGCTGACAACACAGTTGACAGGTGGAAAAAGGCTGATGAGCCAAATTGGGGACGGTGAAGCAACTCAGAGGTTTGAGACCACAGGAAGCCACTGCTACCCCTGGGAGACAAGGACTAGAGAGGAGGAGTCTTATCAGAAACCAGGGGCCTGGGTCACCTTGAGCAGAAGGAGGAATACCTGTGCTCAGGAGGTAGTGCTCCCACAAGAAGTCTACACTCGAATCCCCAGGACCTGGAACACGTTATCTTAGCAAAAAGAACCTAGCCAATGTTAAGGTTAAGTATCTTCTGGGGGGGGGGGGAGATTCTAATTCTGGTTTTTTCAGGTGGATCCAATATCATTACAAGGATCCTTACTGGAGGGAGGCTAGAGGGTCCCGGTCAGAGAAGGTCATGTGGTATCGAAAGCAGAGGCCAGAGTGATGTGGCCACAACCAAAGGAAGGCGGGCAACGCCTAGAAGCTGGAAAAGGAAAGGAAATGGGTCTTCCCCTAGAGGTGGAGGGAGGAGGAATACAGCCCGGCTGACACCTTCATTGTATTTATTTATTTACTTACTTATTTATGTATTTATCTATTTATGTATTCATTTATTTGGTGGTACTGGGGATTGAATCCAGGGGCATTCTACCTCTGAGCTACAGCCCTAACCCTTTTTATTTTTATTTTGAACAGGGTGTCACTAAATTGCTGAGGCTGTTCTCGAACCTGTGTTCCTCCCCTTCCTCAGCTTCCCAAGTACTGAGACTACACACCCAGCACCTTGATTTTAATCTCAGAAGACTCAGTTCAAATTTATGACCTCCCAAACATAAGATTATAAATGTGTGTTGTCTCAGCCACTGCGTTTGTGGTGATTTGGTACAACAGCCACAGGAAACTAATACACCTGGCTTAGCCCTCTTCCCACTCTTCAATAGACTCACTAACCAAACCCAACAGGAAGCCAGGGGCACAGTCTGCAAAGGAGGGTTCGGGGGACAAATGCAGCCAGGACCCCTGCAATTCCCTTACCATACCTGCAGGAATCACCACCACAGTGCACATCTAAAGCCCATTCTTCTGAGTTTCACTTTACAATTGTAGGTATTGCATTTGAATCTTCCTGAGCCAGGCATGGTGGCACTTGTCTGTAATCCCAGTACTTGAGAGGCTGAGACAGGAGGATCACAGGTTGGAGGACAGCCTCAGCAACTTAGTGAGGCTATCGGCAACTTAGCAAGACCCTGTTTCCAAATAAAAAAATAAAATAGGGCTAGGAGTGTTACTCAGAGTTAGAATGCTCCTGGGTTCAATCCCCAGCACATACATACATACATAAATTTTGTTCTGCTCTAAGTGGGGAAAAGACTGACATATTAAAATCTTCTCAGTGAGTGGCAGGAACATGTGTATAATAAAAACAAGGCTCATTCTCTCTTGATTCATTCAAATTTCATTGCTTAATCATTAGAACCAAGGAATGACATTTGGCCAAGGAGTATTTTCATGAGATGGTCTAGTAACTTTATGGACTTCCATTATTTTTCTCATTTTATTAGCACATAAATCAAAACAGATGACATCGCCTCATCTTTCTCAATGGTACCAGTAATCAAACACAATCTATAAAATGAAAGTCTTCCATAAAAAATGAGCACTACCAAGTTATCAGGCATGCAGCCTGCTGCTCGGAGCTCTCTTCTGAGTCACTCCCCGATGTGACTTGGCAGCCCTTCTCCATCAGCTCTGTGGCTGGAAAAAAAAATGGGTCATTGCACCCTGACAAAAGGACACTCATTGAAAATACAGTAATTAAGAAACGTTTGAGCTCCAATGGTCTCAAATGCCCAAAGGAAGCTTGTACTTGTAGCGTGTGGGTGCCAGAGACAGACTGACAAAGCACAGCAAGCCCCACCAGCAGTCCACCAGGGACACGATTAGAATCCAGCCAGACACAGGGAGTGGCTCAAAGCCACCGATGGGAGGGACATGAGGCCTTGGGGAAAGGCTGTTTTCTGCATTACTAGCATTTAATGGAAACATTCTGGAACCTCCAGGCCCAGGACCTAAAAAACAATAGGGCATTGCAACAAAAGATTCAACAATATAGTTTTCATTTTTGAGAATAGATAGGACTCACATAGTATAAAGGCATTATTTCCCTGGTTACACACACAAACACACACACAATTGGAAGCGTTCATAAATGAAACAAACTAGCACAAAGTTGATGGTTGTTGAACTGGATGGTGAGTCTATGCTGGATGGTAAGTGTGTATGTTCTAGTATTGCTCTCTTTGTGTTTTAAAATTGCCATAAAAAGGGGGAAAGATAAGTGTTGATTTCATTGGATGCAGAAGATTTTTCCTGATTAATATTCCTTCACTCTGAAAAATTTTTTATGAAAATTTTCACTGGGCGTGGTGGTATACACCTGTAATTCCAATACTAGGGAGGCTGAGATAGGAGATTGTAGGTTCAAGGCCAGTCTCAACACGTAACAAGTCGCTGTTTCGAAAATAAAAAATGCTGGGGATGTAGCTTGGAGATGGAATGCCCCTGGGTTCAATCCCTAGCACCAAAAAAAAAAAAAAAAAATCACCAGGTTTCCCTGTGTCTGTGTCTGGGGACCCAGAGTTATTGTGGACATTGCCAAGCGCTCCCTGATTCTCTCTGCTTCTGTGGAAGTCAGAGGCCAGCTCTGGCTGAGGGAGGGTGGTACCCAAGCCTGGGGTATGGGGAATGAGAGGAGAACAGGCTGAAGGGGGTGAACACACAGGGCGGGGCAACCCTCCGCTGAAATGCTCAGGGGGGTCCCACACTCTAGGACTAGTTCACCTGCACTCAAGGGTCAACGACACCCAGTGGGCACCGAGATACAAGCATGAGTTCAACTGGAGAAGCATTCAGGGAACACCCTTCAGGAGCTCAGGGGCTCAGTGCCGAGCACCTATCAGGATGAAGACATGACAGTCACTCAGGGCCACTGTCTGCACGAGCAAAGTTTAAGTTTATCTTGAAAGTTGAAGGATATTGACCAGATTGTCTACACATCTACACAGCAGTCACTTCAACAGGATTCAGTGAATGAAGAAAAACCTTGAGAGGTTTTTTTTTTTTTTTTGCAGCACTGGGAATGGAACCCAGGAGCATTCTACCTCTGAGCTACACCCCCAGCCCTATTTTATTCTTTATTTTGAAACAGGGTCTTGCTAAGTTGCAGAGTAGCTGAGGCTGGCCGCGAATCTGCAATCCTCTGGTCTCAGCCTCCCAAGTACCGGGATTACAAACGTGTGCTACCACGCCCAGCAGGAGAGTTTTTTTTTTTTTTGAAAGACTGATTCCTTAAATGCCGTTGTTCAGCACTGCCTCGCCGACTGTGCAGAGCAGGGTGAGTTGATGATAGGCTGGCTCCCTTTCTTAGCAACAATTATTTTAAAACGAGGTGAAAATTTACTTTTCTAGAGAGTGGCAAGATGGCCAAGATATGAACTGTTGATGGGCTGATTTTCAGTGTTCATAGGACCTAACAACCAGGTGGAACCTGGTAAGAAAGAGACTCATGCCAATCCCATTTTGGAACAAATGTCTGAAAAATCACAAAGGTCCTGTCTTGGTTGGTTCTGTCACTGCAGGGCATGGGGAATAGAGAGGTGAGGAAGGGGCCCAGGATTGATCATGGACAGTGTGATGTTTTATCCCTCTGAAGCATGCTCCCCTCCCCCATCTTTTCCTTCTTAACAGCTGGCTCAAAGGACCTAAACTTAGCAAGGGCGAGGTGTAGGAAACTAGATAGTGCATTCTACAGTTGGATAGGAAATACTGGGCTCAATGTGTTTAAGGTTAAGATTAATTCCTCACTTCCTCCACATCTATTTTAAAAACAGGGCAAAGGATGGCATATGCTTTCTTCTAACAAAATGACAGAAGATCAAAGGATCAACATGATCCTATGTCAAACCCTCTGACTCCTGCCATGGCCCTTTGCCTACAGAATTTTTTTAAACAAGTATTTTATCATTGTGGTTAAAACGTGGTTGCCTGTGTTTATTCAGGAAATTCTGTAGTGGCAACAGCCAGAAAAATAGTGAATCGTGATTAGTGGAATTGACAGGACCCATAGAACAAAGGGGAGTTTTAGCAGTCTGTTCTCTAACTTCTACTTCACAGCGATGAGCAAAGACCGCAAGCCTCTTGCTCTCTGCAAGAGGGAGCTTGAGCTTCAAGCCTGTGGGACTTGGTGCCTGAAAGCAGCAATCTGCCTGCTATTGGAGAGGGGGAATCCATTTTTCTGATTTGCAGTAGCCATCCTAATTAATGTTGCCTCATTATTATTCCGTGTTATGTAAACAAGAGCCCTCTTTCTGTGGAGCCACTCATTAGGGCTGATTTAATTGAATTTGAGAGGGAAAGGGATGGCTGCCTGGGGAAGCAAAGGACCAAGGCCTTGAAAGAGCAGCGTTTGACCAGTGACTTCCAAGTGACACTTGAATCACAAACAAATGGGCAGAGGAGGGACAAGGACGGGAGCAGACCCTCTCCAGCTCCTTGTCTCTCCAGAGTGGTTTACGTGGCTCTTCACTAATTATTTTCTCTGCATCTGCCTCTGCCTTGATCCTCATCAGTCATTTTTTAGTCTCACCAAGCTATGGACCTCTTTGAATTTTTCAACAACCCACATGTGTGAGAGAAATTTCATTCACTCTACGATTCCTTTTGTATAAAGACAATCGGCTGAGAATTGGCAGGCCATAGGTCCTAATGATTCCAAATTCCACTTTGCATTCTAGATTTTTTTTCACCCAAAGTCCTTTTTTTTTTTTATCTTTTGGGTTTTTTTTGGGGGGGTACTGGGGATCGAATCCAGGGGCATTCCACCTCCAAGCTACACCTCCAGCCCTTTTTATTTTATTTTTAAAATGGTCTCACTAAGTTGCTAAGGGTCTGACTAAGTTGCTGAGGCTGGCCTTGAACCTGAGATCCTCCTGTATCAGCACCCCAAATTCTGGGTTTACAGGTGTGCACCGCTGTGCGCCAGGTCAAAGTCCCTTTTGACTCTGAATGGAACCTGGTCTTTCTTTGAATATGGTGTGATTTTCAAGACCACTTGTAACCATGTATTTACTCGCTCTGCAAATACTTCTGGAGTTCCTCATTTGTGTAGGGCTCTGCTCTAGGCACTGGGGATTAGCACTGAACACGACACAGAGGTGTTACTCTCCAGGAGATTATACCCTGGTGCATAGAGACAGACAACAAACATGAAGTCACATAAGCAAACAGAAGGACAGTGCCTTGGAGAAATAGAAGAAGGCAATGCCATTTGTAGCTACCCGGTGGCTCACTTACAGCCAACCTTCTCCAAGGACCCTCTAGGAGGCACTGAGACATGGATGATGGGACAAAGTCAACCATGCGGGGAACCGGGCAGAACATTCCGGGCGGGGGCACAACAAGTTCAAAGGCTGCAAGGCAGCAAGGAGAACAGCTAGCAGGCCAGCAGGGTTGGAACACCGAGCGCGGAGCGCGGCGAGGAGGGCGGTCCAGGCGAGGGCAATGCCAAATCCTGCAGGGTCTTCTTTGCAGAACAGGCCCCGGCGTTCCGGTTTGGTTTCATCCACAGTGCCTCCGGAAATCAGTGTGGGGGGAAGGGCGTTAAACAAGAAGGTGACATGATCTGGTTTGAATTTTAACTTTTAGCTGCTAAGTACTAGAGGAAGAATGAAAGTAATGAGGGCAGTTAGGAGGCCATCGTAATATTTGTGAGAAATGATATAAAGATATTAACATAAGAACAGCAATATTCACCAGGCATGGTGGTGCACGCCTGTAATCCCGGTACTTGGGAGGCGGAGACAGGAGGATCACAGGTTTGAGGCCAGCCTCGGCAACTTAGTGAGACCCTGTTTCCAAATAAAAAGGGCTCAGAGGTAGAATACCTCTGGGTTCAATCACCAGTACCCCCCACACACACACCAATTAGCATGTATTGTGTGCTGACTGTACTCCAAGCATTGTACTAAGCCCTTTGCATGCAGTTCCTCGTTTATTTTCCCAATACCCCACTTTTTAATATAATTTTATTAGTGCATTGTAACTATACATCATAATAAGGTTCAAACTGATACAAACATACGTGCACACAGCACGTGGTGTGTTTCCCTCCGCATCCCGCCCTGCTCCCCCGACCCCTGCTCCCTGTACATGTTCGTGAGATTGGTAGTGATACCTTTATACGTGGACATAGCATTATTTGAACTGTTTCCGTCATCAAGACCCCTTTAAGAAGATAAGAGAAAGTGACTGTCCCAGGTCACCAGTGATAGATCAGGCCCCCTGACTCCCTCATTCATCGGCCTTGGAACTTTAGCAATGAACACTATGTGAACCCAGGAAAGAGATCCGCTTGACACAACCAGACACACCCCTTTTTATTTATCTGCATATAGCTGGCACAGTCCCGGAATTGGAAGTTATTTGCTGTAGTAATTCTGATCTAATTATTGTTACACGGTGTGTGTGGGTGAGAGAGGGGGTTTGGTAGGCAAACGCCAGCGGGAAATGCCGGGACAGAGGGGAGCTGACCCAGGAGGAAGAGCGCCCTCTACTGAGCGTCCCATCCTGGGGGAGGACGATGAGGAAGGGGCGGGGAAAGTGTGACTGACAGGCTGCGTGGGCGGGGCTTACCAGCAGGGATTCCAGGGCGCCCACGGAAAGACTGGCAGGAAGCGCAGCGGTGGAGGATGAGTCAGGGGCCAGGATGCCCGCGACAACATGGGAGTACGAGGACATGAGGCTGCGTGCTCAGGTGACTGCCACTGGGGGGGTGGCCAAGTATGACAGGGGCGAGAAGCAGGAAGCTCACTGGTGGGCAGGACTCAGGCACGGTGGAATCCTCCATGGCCGTCCCGTCCTGCTGTCATCTGTCTGACTCATGCCGCTTACCGAAGTGCGACACGCAGACTCGACGCCCTGGAAATGGCCCGATGTTCTACAGCTGTCCTGTGTACACAGTCGCAGAGTCTGCAAGCGGAGCGATGTATCAAAGGGCACGACGCTCTACTGAACTTGGAAAATATTACCAACCCAACGTGGTAACGGAGGATAACGAGATAAAATGAAGCTAGACACTGGCAAGATTTTTTTTCTGCTTTTCTAAAATATAGATCTACACATTTGATACATTAAATGACTTTACCATCTTTTCCCAGTAAATTCAGGAACTCAGAAAATTATTAAGGTAATCCTGATAAGTTTTTGATACACATTCTATTGAAAAAAACCCTACAATTAAATAATGGCTGTTTTTTGGGTCTCTTTAGAACTTCTGGAATAGTAAATGTCTTCTCTTTTTGCTTTCCTTTTGCGCCTGGGAGCCTGGTCCGGCAGAGGTGTGAGGGCCCAGCCCGGCTGCTGGACGTCATTCCTGGGGAAGGATTCCCTGACACCCCTCCCGTATCACCCCACCAGTGTAAATCGGATGTCCTGTCTCAATGCTCACCTACCCTTGTGAGGTTTCTGTCCTCACAAGTTCCCTCTGGCTTCCCACTCCTAACAGTGACCTTTTTCAGAGAGAAACCTGTGTCTTTACCCATCTTAGAATTCCGATGAACAAATATATTACATGTGTTCACATGTGTGGTACATGGTAAAAGAATCATTCCCTTCATTTTATTTTTCTATTACTTATTACTTTGCCACAGAATACTGGTTATATTCTTTGTGCTCTTCGTGCTGGGGGTAGGAGGGATCCCTCAAAATAGAGGATGAAATTATTTTGCTGAAAATCTGGGGGATCAGTAATTGGGAAAGAAATCCAGATGAGGGGAGGAAACTAGCACTTATTGAACACACTACGTGCAGGGAACGCGCTGGGCAGCCTCGCCTGCCCATCTCAGCCAGTCCTTCCAACCCTTTGCTCCTGAAAGCTTGTGCTCTTGTCAAAGCACTCACACATTAACCCACACAATGCTTCACATTGGAAACTTGACTGAACTTGAACAAATTAGATGAGCAAATTAATTACAGGTTCCAGGGATACCAAAATAGTTTTTAAATAGAATAGCACCCATTCTGCTGATCTCTAATCCCAAGAACGCAGATCCAACATCAGAAGTCAAGAGCCCATTATTTGTATCTAGATCATCCACCCCTGGGCAATAGGTCAGAGAATTCAGATAATTATATTCTTTCTGGGTAATTATCTGAGATGAAACAGTCTACAGGTGTGTAACATGTCGGTGGAGCTGCACTCCGGTGCAAGCAATCACAGAAATCTGCTACAAATTTCCCTGCTCCTCAGCAAGAGTAAAATCAATCATGGGGGGGTGCAGGACCATGGGGTTCCCCCACCCGGCCCCTTTGCAGCCCTTCTCCGCCATCAGCTCCCGCCTGGGCCTCCACCTGTCCAGTTCTCTCGATGTTGTTTTCTGTGCTTTGTTCATCACACAATGCACAGTGCTCAGCCTCACCTTTACCAGTAGCTATGCAAGGGCCCCGAAAAGTAAGAGCAGTGGATCAAAAGCACGAACAGAGGGACACCCCATCTACATGTGAACGAGATGCCTTCCCTTTCTATTAGATCTGTGGTCTCCATTTTGGGGCAGAACAGATGAAACCTATGTTACTAACTGACTCTTCTGGTCTGTTATCCACTTATCTTTTGCTAAAAGAATGTACTTGAGCCATGGACTCGGGGATATAACATAGCACCATCATTAAGAGGAAGCATGCTGGAGACTTCAAGGAAAGGTTTCCTCTCTAATAAAGAGGTGTGCTTGATAGAGGCCTGGCCTCCAGCATAGTGCCACTGGGGAGGTGGTGGGACCTTTCTTGAAGAGGTGAGGCCTAGATGGGCTTGGTAGCACGTGCCTATAATCCCAGGACTTGGGAGGCGGAGACAGGAGGATCGCAAGTTCAAGGCAAGCCTCGGCAACTTAGCGAGACCCTGTTTCAAAATAAAAAATTAAAAAGGGCTGGGGTGAAGCTCAGAAGTAGAACTCCCCTGGCTTCAACTCCTAGCACCAAAAAAAAAAAAAAAAAAATGAGGCAAGGACTAGTGGGAGGACTTTAGGTCATTGGGGATGTGCCCTTAAAGGGGATAGTGGGAGCCCAGTCCCTTTCTCTTGCTTTCTTTCACTTCTCAGCCACGAAGTGAGCAGTTCACTCCACTACACACTCCCCACCATTGCCATTTGGCACCCCCACCTGAAGGCTAAATGCAGGTACTCCTGATCATGGACTGGAACTTCCAAAACTGTGAGTCAAAATAAACCTTTCCTCTTTATAAGTTGATATCTCAGGTATGTGATGTAGTAACAGAAAGCTAACTAACATGAGGTATATGGGGGAAAACTATCCTTATCCTTTGGACATGTCATGAGAGGACACAATGCTTATAACTGTTGTAGACATTTTGTGCCCATGAAGGTAAATATGCAAGAAGCTGACCTGGGGTGCAATTAGTTTATTCTGGTCTATGTGAGAAAATAAATTCTTTATTGGTGAAGTCATTTTTAGTTGGGTATTTGGTTATTTACAGACAAAAGCATCCTCAATGACTTAATGGAATAGTCAGAAACTTCTAATCAGTTGCAGCGTGGTATGGGCTAGAGAGACGATGAGGCTCAGACAAGAGGAACACATGTCTAATGATAGCATTTCTGGACTCATAGCAGACATAAGAGTTGTTTGAGGAAGAAATCCATCCTTTGACCAGTGCCCCAATGGCCCATGGAAATAGACAAAAAGTCCCAATATCTAGGTCAAGCAACAGTTACTATGACCAACCTCTGCCTGGCACCTCCAGAATCTTAGGACCCGCGCAATCCTGAAAAACCAGGTTCACTTGCTTCACAAGTTTTTTTCTGTTGGGAAAGAATACCATCCCATAACTATCAATTATATTTGAAACTCATTCTCAGGGTACAGCAATCATGGCAGAGACGACGGAATCCTAGAGTTAAAGTTAGAGTTAGAAAAAAGTTGAAGATCTCCTTGACAAAATATTTTATTTGACAGATGAGGAAAGAAATTACCCAATTCATTTCCTGCAATTAATAGAATTCTTAAAACTAACAAAATCTTCACTTTTTATTATGAAAGATAATTTCTTCATCACTTTTAGACCATTTATTTTAAACAAGACAGTTTATATCTATGAGTCACTTGGCGTGTAGCTCTCCTTATAAATGTTTTCTGAACAATGTGGAACAAATCAACTCATGCAAAAGGAAAATTGTCTGGCTCCTCTATGCTCTCCAGATGCTGTCCCATGAAAGACAGCTTGGATCACTGTCCCAGGCTGCCGTGTTTCTGAATTAGCATCAGGGTAAAATTATTCCTTCAAGAAATTAAACCAGAATGAGTAAACTAAATTTGCACTTGGACCTAGTTTACCCAAACACATGAGCATATGTTGATTGACCATACGTAGAATATTGTCTTCCTAAACCTATTTTACCAAAATACTTCCTTTTCACTCACTGGGAATCTTTTGCCCTATCCCCCTGTGTTAGTCAGCTTTCTGTTACTGTAACAAATACCTGAGATACAGCAACTTAAAAAGAGGAAATTTCTATTTTGGCTCATGGTTTCATAGGCTCAGTCCATAGTTGTGTGCCCCATTGCCCTTGGGCCTATGCCAGGGCGGAACATCATGACAAGAGTACGTGGTAAAGGAAGCTACTCATGTCATGGTGGCCAGAAAGCAAAAGAGAAAGACAGAAAGGGACCAAGGTCCCTTCAAGGGCACAGCCCCAAATGCCCTAACTTCCTCTGACTAGGCCCCACCTACTAAAGGCTCCACCACCTCCCAATAGCACCATGGGCTGAGAACCAAGCCTTCAACACATGGACCTTTAGCGGACATTGAAGATCCAAACTATAATGTCCTCCTAATTCCAAAATGAAATATCCTGTGATACTCTTTAAGTCAATTCCGTTGCCCATCTCGACCAAGGAAACTAATAAGAGAATGGTCCCATCCCAACTCCACTTTCTGCCTCCTCTCTGCTATTTCCCTAGAACCTGTCTGCCCTCAGGAATCAAAAGTTTCAACAGTTCAGTGAAGACTAAATACAGTTTTCAGAGTTTGTGATAAGCTACATGGATAACAAAAAATAAATGGCATTTGCATTTTGGCAAGGTATATTACAAAATTGAATACATTTAAGACATTTTCTGATCTTACAGTTGATAGGTTCAGAAACAAAATGATTTATGAAGGAGAAAAAAAAACTCCTAAAATTACCACTTTTAGTGAGGAAAAGCCTTCTCCAGGTCCACCCTGGAGTAATTTTCAAGAATATAAGGAAGGAAGGAAATAAGATTTGAATGCAAATATTTTAGGGAGAGGTAGCATGCTGGTTTCAATGAATATGCAGACCTAATGTGAACCAGATTATTCCTGGACCCTTGTTTAGATAGTGGGAATGGGAGAAAGCTGGGTTTGGAGAAAGGATATGTAATTGCCAAGAAGAGAATAAATGAACATCAGAAAGAGGGTCATAAAATAAAGGACTCCCCCTGCAGCCACCCCCCAGTTTGGCCACTTACATAACTAGATATGATGCTTCTTGGGGGCTTCAGAATATGAGTGACAGGAGCAGGCGACATGATTTCTCCAGAAAGGTGGCCTGCCCACCTCTCTCTAGACAGAAAAACAAAAACCACTTGTCTGCATCCATCTCAAATGCACGGGTATGCCCCAAACTCAAAGGCTTCTCTGAAGGCGATGCGAAAATGGAGTATGTGAAGAATATGGTGGAATACTGGGGAATATATCTTGCCTTTGGCACTGGTTTCTGGCACAGGACTTCAGAAACCCTTAGAATTTCCTGAACATTCTGGTCAGAATTGTATCCCTCCCAAATTCATATGTTGGAGTCCTAAGCCCAGTACCTAAGAATATGATTATATTTGGAGACAGCATCTTTCAAGAGATAATTAAGTTAAATGAGGTCATTAGGGTGGGTCCTAATCCAATATGACTGTTGTCCTTAGGAAAGTAAATGAGAACACACACACACACACACACACACACACACACGAAAACCAAGTGAAGTCACAGGGAGAAGGCAAACATCTGAAACCACAAAAAGAGACCTCAGAAGAAACCAACCTGGCCAACACCCAATCTCAGACTTCCAGCTTCCAGAACTGTGAGAAAATAGATTTCTGTTGTTTAAGTCACTCAGTCTGTGATATCTTGTTTGTTTGTTTTGGGTACTGGGGATTGAACATAGGGATGTTCTACCTCTGAGCTACACCCCAAGCCCTTTTTTATTTTGAAACAAGGTCTCGCTAAATTACCACACACTGGCCTTGAACCTTCGATCCTCCTGTCTCAGCCTCCCAAGTACTGGGATTACAGGTGTGTGTCACCACTGTCCGTTATGCTAATGAGGTGACTCCTGCTGGGCACCCAGACAACTTCAGAGGGAGCTGGTCACCAGAAAGATCAATCCTGTGGTCAGAGGGCTGGAACTTTGGGCAGCTGAACCTCCAAAGAGGGAGGGGTGCTGGAGACCAAGTCCAGTCATATGGCCAATGATTTCAGTCATGGCTATGTTATGAAACCCCAGCAAAAACTCTGGACCTCAAGCTTAAAGGATCTTCCTGGTGGGTGAACACATCGATGAACCAGGAGGATGACAGGCCAGGATTCCATGAGAAGAGGACACAGAAACTCTGCATCAACTCCAGCCTCCCACTGGTGTGTCTCTTCCACTTGGCTCCTTGAGGTCTGTATCCTTTATAATAAAACTGTAATTATAAGAATAATGCTTTCAGTCAGCTCAGCAAGTTGTTCTAGAAAGTTATCAAACCTGATGGTATCGTGGGACTCCTCGAATTTATAGCTGGTTGTCAGCAAGTGGGGGTGACCCCCAAGACACGTGAGGGCAGTCTGTAAGACAGAACCCTTAAGCCGGAGGATTCCAGCACTCACTCTGGAGTCAGTGTCAGAACTGAATTGCACTGCGGGCTGCCGGGTTGATGTCAGAGAATGGGTGTCAGGACCAGAGTGTTCTGAGAACCCTGGCGTTCCAACTCTTTTCACAAAGCACCAGCCCACCGTTTCAGGTGTAAAGCACTCCTTTCTCAGAGGGAATTTTCCTCTCAAATTATTTAAGTTTCTTCAGACTTTTGGGAAAGCAAATCTGAGTAGATATTAATGCAGCTGACTAGATGATTTTGTGGTCTCTAATTAAATCAAACATTGTAAATAAAATGCCAGAGAATTCTTTAAATTCTAATAGTTCAATATGCATAGGAATACTTACAATTTTATAATATTTGCTTATAATGTCATAGTGGAATGGCTTAATGACATGCAGCTATCAAATATTTGGAAAAATCACACAAACCGCAGCCTTTTAATGATTATACCTAAAGATACTAAGATTTATTTACTTATTTACTTATTTATTTATTGTGTGTGGTGCTGGGGATAGAACCCAGGGACAGTCTATTTCTGAGCTACACCCCCAGTTCTATTCTATTTTTTATTTTGAAACAGGATCTTGGTAAGTTATAGAGGGCCTCGCTAAGTTGTTGAGGTCGGCCTTGAACCTGCGATCCTGTCTCAGCCTCCCAAGTACTGGAATTACAGGCGTGCATCACCACATCCAGCATGTTTTTTCTACATTAGGCATTTCTGGTCAACATTTATGGTGGGAAGCCATAGATTCAAACTCTTATATTTATTTTTTTAAGATAACATGAACGCTCTTAAATTAAAACCAAAAAAAAGTACGAGTTTTTAGACTAAGCAAAGCCAGAAATTATGCTGAAAAGAAGACACTGTTTAAAAATCTAGATTCTTGCCAGGCGTGGTGGCACATGCTTGTAATCCCAGTACTTTGGGAGGCAGAGACCGGAGGATCTAGGTTCGCAGCCAGCCTCAGCTCTCTCTCTCTCTCTCTCACCCTGTCTCTCTCTCTCTCTCTCTTTCTACTTAGTGAGGCCCTCCGCAACTTTGTGAGACCCGATTTCAAAATAAAGCATAAAGACTAGGGCCGGGAGCCGGGCGTGATGGCGCACGCTTGTAATCCCAGTACTTTGGGAGGTGGAGACCGGAGGATCTGGGTTTGCGGCCAG
>PVJS01024560.1:0-28564 GCA_004027185.1 Glis glis
AGGGAGGGAGGGGGGAGGGAGGGAGGGAGGGAGGGAAGGAGGGAGGAAGGAAGGAAGGAAGGAAGGAAGGAAGGAAGGAAGGAAGGAAAGGTTTTTCCAGTGCCTGTAGCCCCAGAGCCAGCCCTGCCCAACAGGTCACACCTCCCAGACCTGGCCAGGAACAGACCACTGGCCTGCTGCCTTGCCCACCACACTCCAAACATGACCACCAGCCCCTTCCCACAGAACCACCTGCTGTGGTAGATCAGGCATGTCCCCAAAGGTTCAAGTGCTGGAGGCTTACAGCCCAGGGTGGCTGCTGGGTGGGCCCAGTGGGAGGTGGCTAAGTCACTGGGGGGGGGGGGGTCCTCTTCCCCTCCCGCTTTGCTTCCTGGTCGTGAGGAGAGCAGCTTGCTCCACAAAGCACTCCCCGCCATTGCCATCCAACATGCCGCAGAGACCCAGAGCAACAGGCCCACCTGATCCTAGAGCGGAAACCTCTGAAACTAGGAGCCAAGATACAACCCGCTCTACTTTCATTCCAGTGACAGAAATCTGACCGAGGCCCCGCCCGTCCTCAGCGCCTCCTGCCTGGGGTCAGCCCAGCTCATGCCCCCCCCCATTCCTTCTTCAAGAAGCCTCCCCCGACCTCTGCTCTCAGTGGGCCTGAGCTGCTCACCAGAGCACAGCATGTGGTCACTGCACACCCCTGCACTGAGGCCTCCTTCGGTACCCAGCCCTGTGCAAGCCACGCCCCCAGGAGACCAGCCTTCCTTGTCAACCCCCTGGCTAGCGCCCATGTGGGCTGTTACTCCACAGGTTCCCAAAGAGGCTTTAGGTTGCACTCGCTCCCCA
Organism: Glis glis; assembly: GCA_004027185.1. Taxonomy (NCBI): domain Eukaryota; kingdom Metazoa; phylum Chordata; class Mammalia; order Rodentia; family Gliridae; genus Glis; species Glis glis. The sequence goes on from PVJS01024560.1 coordinate 835, forward strand.
GACAAGCGAGAGAAGGCCACATTCCAGACAGAGGTGTCGTCACAGCCCCGGGAAGAGGCCAGGGCTGCAGCTAGTGACGGCAGCTGCCCTTTCTACACTGGACCACATGTCATCCTCCCCAATCAAATCCCACTGTCCACTGTCACCACAGGACCTGTGATGCTGTAGAGAAGCCAGCACCAGCCCTCAGTGAGGGTGGAGGTGGCCAAGGCCTCTCCTCTGCAGCCACGTGGCTCCAACAGCATCTTCACTCAGACCCAGCTACACAATATGAGCAGGGGTCGCTGCACAGCAGCGACCTATCAGGTGTGCACACCTGCTGTGGGATGACAAGAAACATACTAGAGACCAAGCCTAGCATTCGGTAAACTACCACTTAAGACACTTCCTTGCTGGATGCCCAGGAATCCCAGGAAAATACTTCCCAGAAGGGAAGCATCAATTAAAGGTTCAGCCAGGTGCGGTGGCACACACCTGTAATCACAGTACTTGGGAAGCTGAGATAGGAGGATCGCAGGTTCAAGACCAGCCTCGGCAATTTAGTGAAACCCTATTTCAACAGAAAAAATAAAAAAGAGCCAGGCGTGGTAGCGCACGCTTATCATCCCAGTACTTGGGAGGCTGAGACAGGAGGATCACAGGTTCACAGCCAGCCTCGGCTACTTAGTGAGGCCCTCAGCAACTTAGACCCTGTTTCAAAATAAAGAATAAAAAATAGGGCTGGGGACGTTGCTCGGAGCTAGAATGCCCCGGGTTCAATCCCCAGTACCGCAAAAAATAAAAAAGTAAAAAAGACTAAGCCGGGTGTGGTGGCACACACTTGTAATCCCAGTACTTGGGAGGCTGAGACAGTAGGATCACAGGTTCATGGCCACCCTCAGCTACTTAGTGAGGCCCTCCGCAACTTAGTGAGACCCTGTTTCAAAATAAAGAATAAAAAATAGGGAGCCAGGTGTGGTGGCGCACACTTGTAATCCCAATACTTGGGAGGCTGAGACAGGAGGATCGCAGGTTCGTGGCCAACTGTCAGCTACTTACTGAGGTCCTCCGCAACTTAGTGAGACCCTGTCTCAAAATAAAGAATAAAAAAATAGAGAGCCAGGCATGGTGGCACACGCTTGTAATCCCAGTACTTGGGAGGATGAGATAGGAGGATTGCGGGTTCGCGGCCACCCTCACCTACTTAGGCCCTCCTCAACTTAGTGAGAACCTGTTTCAATAAAAAAATAAATAAGCTGGGCATGGTGGCGCATGCTTGTAATCCCAGTACTTGGGAGGCTGAGACTGGAGAATCCGGGTTAATGGCCAGCCTCAGCTACTTAGTGAGGCCCTCCGCAACTTAGTGAGACCCTGTTTCAAAATAAAGAATTAAAAAAATAGGGCTGGGGGTGTAGTTCAGAGGTAGAATGCCCCTGGGTTCAATGCCTAGTACCGCAAAAAATAAATAAATAAATAAATAAATAAATAAATAAATAAATAAAAAGACTGAGGGTGTAGCCTGGACGTAGTACGTCCCTGGGTTTAATCCCCAGTACCAAAAAAAAAAAAAAATATATCAAAGGTTCAAAACCTGAGCACAGCTAAGGATTCTGGCTCGGTGGCGCACGCCTGTGATCCAAGCTACTCAGGAGGCTAAGGCATGGGGAGCCCAAGTTCCAGGCCAGCCCGGGCAACTTAGTGAGACGCTGTCTCAATATAAAAAACAAAAAGGGCTGAGTGTGTAGCACAGAGGCAGAGCACCCCGGGATCAATCCCAGTGCTGTGGGCAGGGGAATCTGAATCGTGCTTGCGTGGGTGCAGACCACTACTCCCAAGCAGCCAAACTGCCACCTCACTGAAAGGACCAAAGGCCAGAAAGGCTTACTGGTGGGGACGTTTTAGGCATTTTGGTGCTGCCTGCAAAGCTGGCACCAAGCAATCTTGTCCAACATCCCACCGACCCTCAACTATGCCTGTTAAACCACAGAGGAAACAGCCCAGCTGGATTCGCTCTGCTGCAGGCACCGACTTGGGCTGTGGTAACTCACAATCTCCTCACGGATGGAGTAATCGGCTGTCTCCAGGTAGCTCAGCATCTCAGCCACGATCTGCTGGGCGTTGCTGCGGTCACACATGGCGTAGAGCAGGTCCACGGCCCGCTGCCGCACACTCACGTCCCGCTCCGTCTGCAGGAGAGGCAGGGAGTCGAGGCCACGCACGCAACACACAGGCTGTGGGCAGCCACCACCCAATATGTGGCCCACAGGCCAGCAGCAACATCTCGGTGGGCTCTGCCTGGGGATGCCCTGTAGTCCCATCCCTCCATAGGCAGGGTGACCCCTGCCCCAACATGTACTCCGGGACCCTGGTTCACCCACCCAACGTGTATATCCAGGAGCCCACCAGGCTTGGGTCACACAGCCCTTCACTCGCTGCCTCCCTTGCTCTCTGGACAACCTGGAATCTACTCTCGCTCTCTACTCCCGCCGCACTGGCCGGCTTCTCTGAGAAGCAGGCTCCATGCCTAGCAGTTGGCTGATTAAGGCCTCTTGATTGTGTGGTCATAGACCGGCACCTTCCGCATCACCAGCTGCTCATTATAAGGCAGGCGCTGGGCCCTGCCCCAGAAGGCACTGGAACAAGAGGCTTCAGCGCACAGCAAAGCCTGAGAAGCGCGGGCACAGGTCTGTTGTCCCCGGCCCCGCGGTGATGGTGAGCAGGACAGAGGGGGCCCGGCAAGTGCAGGAGCAGTGTGAGGTGTTATTGGTCTTCGTGACTACAGGGAATGACTAGAAGACACTGAGTCACAACCAGGAAGAACTCGGCCTTGTTCAAAACAAGCACGGGTGTCCGTAAGTTACAAACAAGGGGCAGAGTGGCATCAGACCCGCTCCTCCACTGTGCGAGGCTGAGCTGGGCAAGGGCTTTGCTACCGTCCTACTGTGCTGCGCTAATGTGCTGCACTAACAAGTAGGAATGCGTGGCCAATGTGCGCTAAGCTGCGAGAGAACACACCCGCCAGGCTCGTCTTACACACTCAGGGCAGATGACAGGAAAAAATAACACAAGCTCTGCTCCTCCAACTGAAATTTTAATCCTTAAAAAAAAATCTGAAAAGCAGGGCTTGGTGGCACACGCTTGTAATCCCAGTACTTGGGAGGCTGAGACCGGAGGATCCTGGTTCACGGCTAGCCTCAGCTACTTAGTGAGGCCCTCCGCAACTTAGTGAGACCCTGTTTCAAACTAAAGAATAAAAAATAGGGCTGGGGGTGTAGCTCGGAGGTAGAATGCCCCTGGGTTCAATGCACAGTACCGCAAAAAAAAATCTGTAATCCTTGATAAAGCGAATTTTCCTCTGCAAAAGGTGAGTTTTCTTGGAAATAAGAACAAAACATTTCATTTGCCTACCAAGAAAGTACTGTTTCTGTTCAAGGAACTATTATCTGGGACTCTAGGAGCAGGATGCCATAGGAGGGCCTTCCCATAGGGGACAGGACAGCTGCAGAACACTAGCCCAAAGGGAAAGGATGGACCAGGGCAGCGGCGAGGCTGGGGTCCCACTTGGCTGGCCAGGCGGTGCGGCCTTAAACTCCGGTGGGACCTTACCGCAGGGCAGATAACAACTCAACCCAGCTGCTATGCCCATCCTGTGCCAGGTGACAGGAACCAGGCCAGCAACTGCAGCCCAAGCCACCGAGGGGGCTCATCTGTATTGGCAACACCTCGTGGCCGAGCGCACCTTGAGGGCGTTGGTGACGGTGTCGATGTGGGTCTTGACGGCCTCGTGGGAGAACTCGGAGCTGGCCAGGGTGCACATGCTCTCCAGCGCCAGGTAGCGCAGGTTGGTCTCCCGGTGCTGCAGGAACTGGCCCAGCTGGTTGCAGGCGCGGACGAGCAGGTTGGGCTCGCTGCGAGCAGAGGGGAGACAAGGGGCAGAAGCTTCCTAAGCACACGCCATGCCACCCAGAAAGCCCAAGACCCTGGCTGCATGCTGAGGTGGCAAAGGGCATCACAGGCTGCCCAGCAAGAGCTCCGGGCAGAGACAGAGAAGCCCAAACCTGGCTCCTGAGCTGAGCTTCACATCCACTCTGGTCACCACCCAGAGGTCCCGTTCCCACTGGAAACTTCCCACCCACTCCAGAGTTGGGCCCAGCACGGAACAGCCACTCCTGAGCCTCAACTCAGCAAAAGGCTCAGAAAAGCGACCTCGGGCAGCAGCCACCCGGCACACAGCTCTGGAGTGGCGAGGCACACAGAGCCGGGACACAAGCTGGGCCTGCACCCAAGTGCTCCCTTCTGCCGCCTCCTGACGCAGTTTCTCTGTGTTAATGAGAACACAGACATACACTCCAATAGAATTGCATCTTTAACAGTTCCCACTGTTTTTGTCAAAACACACTCTAGAAGAAAATGGCTGGTGTAGGCCAGTCCTGGGTGCAGCTGTCTGCCCCCGAGCTGGACCGTGAGCCACACAGTCCTGTCACAGGAACCCAGAGTACAGTGCCACAGGCAAGGCTCCACAGGGGAGCGTACTGCGAGACTGAGCAGAAGGGATGAGACATGATCCTGCAGGCTGCGCAGGACAAGCGCCCCGCATCCCTCTGCACTGTGTCTGTGGGCTCAGGCATCCCACAACTGCCCCAGGAGACCTCAGGCCAGAGGAGTGTAGCTCCCTGCCCAGCAAAGCCACCAGGACGGGGATGCACAGAGGGGCAGGAGAAGGCTCTGGGGATAAGCCACAGCCAGCAAAGCAAGTAGTGGGGAGGTTCTGGGGCCACAGAGGGCACGCCAGACTGGAGAAGGGTGAGGAAGAAAGGAGCTCACCAGAGCGGGCGAAGAGCTAAGGAGAGAAGCCACATGTCAGTGTTTACAAAACAGACGGCACCCACATGCCACCGCGGAGCACACTGCAGACGCAGCTCACCTGTCGTGGTGGATGATCAGGCTGATGGCCTCAAACAGCACGGCGTTCTTGGCGTTTGAGTGCTGGACTTTCTTCGACTTGGGCGGCTCCTGGGCTTTGTTCAGGATGGTTTCTAGGCACTCGGTCAGGCGGCCTCGCACTGCAGGGTCTTCTGGGCAAGAGAGAATTGTTGGCGGGCTCGCAAGCCCTTGGTCTACCCGGCCCCGGCCCCACACCTGGGTAAGAGCCCCACCCCAACACACTGTATGTGTCATGGGCACTTTCCATACACAGCTGTGTGCAAGGCCGGAAAAACCTACAAAATCAAGTGAGCAAACAGTAGCTAAGCACCCCCATTTGAGTGGCATAAATATTAAAGCTGAGAGGACTTGGTAGCCACAGTAACTGCAACTGCATCTCCGTGCAAGTAACATGCGGGGCACTTTTGCTGAGATACAGATTATATTAGTTAAAAGGGAACAAAACCCCAGAGACATGGGGACAAAACACATGATAAAGTCTGAGGGGAAGGGGCACATGAGATATTTTCTCTACCTGCTATTACCAACAGGAATAGAGATGTTGTAAACAGCAACTTAAAGAAAAGGAAAAAGTTTATAATTCCACTTGAACCAGAAAATAAGAAATAATGAACCAAAAAGAACACAAAATGAATAAAAATACTGAAACATCAGAAATAACTTGTGCAACATGGCTAAAAAATGCCAACATGGGCTGGCAGAGCGCTTGCCTAACACACTTGAGGCCCTGGGTTCAACCCCCAGTACTGCAAAAAAAGGAAACATTCAGACTGTTACAAAACCAGCCATTCAAGGACAGTGCCCTAGCGAATCCCAAGGGAGTTGGTCGCAGAGGGCTCAGCCCAAACCCTCTATGTAGAAGCCCGAACGCAGAGGCATGGGAGTGAAGGGCAGGGATTCTGCCAATCACATCGCTCAGAAATGGCTGAGCAATAAGCCAGGTGTGGTGGCACACGCCTGTAATCCCAGTGCTTGGGAGGCTAAGACAGGAGAATCACAGGTTCAAGGACAGCCTCAGCAAGTAGTAAGACTCTCATCAGAATAGTAAGACCCTGTTTCAAAATAAAAATGAAATAGGACTGGGATGGGGGGGTAGCTTGGAGGTAGAATTCCCCTGGGCTCAATCCCCAGTGCCACAAAAAAAAAGAAATGGCTGAGCGAAAATCAGAAACTCCTGCCTGAATGGGGAGGAGGATGCCGAGTGCACACCAGTGGTCAGGAGAGGCCTGAGCTCTGTCGCCTGGCCTCATCTGAGGAAGGCCAGGTGTTCTTTCTGTCCACTGGAAAAGCCTGCTGGGCTGGGGCCGGGCTCAGGGGGCCTGCACGGCCTGCTGCAGTGTGCAGTTGGTGTGCCAGCTCCTGCTCAGCGTGCCAAGGTGCTCTGCACAGGAAGTCACCAATAACTAACCAGGAAGCACCCCGTGAACACAAATCACACTAACATGTAAAGACTGAACAACAAAGTCATCTTTTTAGGGGACAATCTGGAACATCTGACAAAAATTAAATGCATATTCTTCAAACAAGAAAATATACTTTTAGATACTTACCCTGGTAGTCACTATGTTTAGGATGAAACACGAACTTAAAGACATCAAACTATTAAATTTTTAGGACACAAAGTTTCTGATGGTTTCAAGTTTTAGTTAAGATTGTCTTACAGGCACAGTGGCCCACACCTGTAGTCTCAGCAACCTGGGAGGCTGAGGCAGGAAGATCACAAGTTCAAGCCCAGCCTAGGCAACTTAGCAAAATCCTATCTCAAAGACAGCAATTCAGTGATAGACTGTTTGCCTAGCATGGGTGAGGCCCAGGGTTCAACGCCCAGGACCAAAAAAAGAGACTGCCTCAAAAAAATACAGATCTGCTGGGCATGGTGGCATACACTTGTAATCCCAGTACTTGGGAGGCTGAGACAGGAGAATCGCAGGTTCACAGCCCTCCGCAACTTAGTGAGACCTTGCTTCAAAATAAAAAATAAAATAGGGCTGGGGATGTAGCTCAAAGGTAGAATGCCCCTGGGTTCAATCCCAGTACCCCCCCCCAAAAAAAAAGAAATAAAACTGCACAGATTTGATACTATAAAAGCAAAAGAACCTAAGTCTTAACATAACTGTGAGCTCTCTCAGACAGCAAGATGCAGAGTAGCAACAACTGAGGGAGCCATAAACAAGAACGGGGACTCAGTTTTTTATTGGTTTTTTTTTTTTGCAGTACTAGAAATCAAACCCCAGGGGCACTCTACCACTCTATGACTAAGCTGCCCAACCCTTGTTTGTTTTTTTTTTTTGTTTTGTTTTTGGTTTTCTACTTTGAGTCAGGGTCTTGCTAAATCACCCAGGTTGGCCTCGAACTTATGATCCTCCTGCCTCAGCCTCCAGAGTTGCTGGGATTATAGGCTGAGCCCCCACACTCAGCTCCCAGTGAACTTCTTAAAATAGCAAAAGGCAAATCTGAGCAAAGAAAAGAAGTCTTCACTGGTGAGGGATCTGGGGTGAGCGGAACCCCGTCCCCGCACGGCCATCACCTGGGGGTGGATAGCACTGCAGCAGCCTCAGAAGTTTGACTGACAGCCAGGGAGCAGGGACGAAGTAGTACGTATAATCCTGAAGATCTGTTGATGCAGATGTCACAATCTGTAAGACAAACAAGGAAATGAGATGTGCTGCCCGGCAGGAGCCCCAAGGAAAAGACCGCTCCTCCCTCCTAAGGCCACTGGGTCTGGAATCCCGCCTTCCTGTCTTCGGGAGGGGAGAAGCAGCCATGGGCTCCCGCTGGGTGGGGCCTGCGCTGCACCTCTACCTGGACAGCTCCAGTGCGATCACCAGGACACCTGCGTGCTCTGCAGCACAGAATGGCCAAGGCGACAGAAAAAGCACTCGGAACCAATGCTGCAAGGCCTCAATGTAGAGTCTTTCCTTCATGGGCAGGGGAATGACTCAATGCCAGAGGAAGAGCCTGAGCCCCCTCGGGAGGGAAGAGGCACCTCAAGAAGCCAGCATCCTGCCCCGCCCTGCCTCCGCAGGCGTGGACCTGTGCGGGAGCTCGAGAGCCAGGCAGCAGGCTGCTTCACCGCAGCCCCTGGCACGGCAGGCCCTCAACCAGCCTCGTGAATAGATGACCACAACATCTCATCGTCGGAACCTCGTGCTCCAGGGGCTCAGAGCCGCTCCTCAAATAAACCCTCTGCGAAAGTTCACCCTGACCCCTGCCTAGACTATGGTCATGAACACACCTCCTGCAGGAAGCAGAGCTCGAAGCCATCAAGAACAGTCAGACAGGACAAATATAAGCAGTCAGACAGCATGTGGCAAGCAGAAAAGACAAGCACCACACTGCTTCTGTGTAACAGAGACACACGGCCAAGGTCTGCATCTTTAAAACACACATTACGCAGCTAAAGCCATGCTTTGAGAGTTTACAGCTTCTCTCTTTAAATGAACATATTTGAGCTGGGCGTGGTGGTGCACACTCATAATCCCCGTACTTGGGGGAGGCTGAGACAGGAGGATCACAAGTTCGAGGATAGCCTCAGCAACTAGTGAGACTCTCACAAAAATCCCAACAGCTAATCCACATGAAAGTCACCCAGCCTCACTAACAATCAGGAAAACAGAGACTTAAATCACAAGAAACCAGGCAGGAGGCAGAGCAGGCGAAGGAAGGGGCACGGCTGCAGGGTGCAGTGGCACTGCCACCTTGGAAGGTGGCCTGACACAGCTCCTTCGGCTCAAGAGCCACCACTGGCCGACCAATATGAACAATATACCCCTGCTCCCAGTAGCTCCCAGAAGGTTCCAGTAGCCTCAAGGTGGAGAGGAGCAAAAGGCACAACAGGAGTGGCTGAATACACCAGGCCTGCCACACCGTGCCATTCTCTGCAGCTCAGAAACACTGGGCAAGAGCTGCAGAACACATGCGTGAGACTGCACACACAACACCAGAGGAACAGCCAGTGCAAGGAACACGCGCGCAAATCCGCTCACAAGACGCAAGACACAGGCGAAGCAGAGCACGTGCAGGTCTGCTCGCTTGGGTGAGGCCGCCACAGCAGGTGAGGAGGGTGGGCAGGAGGGCTCCGGGCCTTGGTGGCTGACCCGCCGCCTACAGGCTCCGTGCTCTGCCCAGTACAGACAGGATGCTTCTCAACCAACAAGAAGGTTGAAGGAAAAGCTAAGGACCATCCAAAACAATTTGCATTCTTCAACTGACAACGTGGGCCACACTTTTTGTATTCTAAAAAGTAAACTAAGGCAAGGCGTGGTGGCGCACACTTGTAATCCTTGTACTTGGGAGGCTGAGACAAGAGGATCGCAGGTTTGAAGACAGCCTCAGCAAGTAGTGAGACTCACATCAACCTAGCGAGAATAAAATAAAATTTCTTATTTTATTTTCAAATAAGAAATAAAATCGGGCTGGGGGTGTAGCTCGAAGGTAGAATGCCTCTGGGTTCAATTCCTAGTATCACAAAAAAAAAAGTAAACTAACAGACAACTAGGCTAGAATAGCGATGGCGAAGGCCTACCCCAACGTCTGCCCACCACTCACTCTGCTCAGTCTGGAGACGGCCAGGGACACGGAGGTCTTGAACTCCTCTGGGTTCTTCTGTGCCAGAGTGGTGATCAGGCTGGTGGCGGCAGTCACCACACCCTGAAAAGACAGCGACAAGCCTGTTAGGATGCCCAGAACCACCCAAGTAAGACCACACAGGGAGTGCTACCCCACGCACGGCCCACGGCCACCTGGGCCCAAGCCAGCCCTGGTGGAGCTACAGGGCTTGCAAAATAGAGATAGCATGCAAGGGCTGTCTTCTTTGTCCTGTTTCTCTCTAGAAACTGGGAAATGTGCAGGGCGTGGTGGCGCACGCCTGTAATCCCAGACTTGGGAGGCTGAGACAGGAGGATCCCAGGCTCAAGGACAGCCTGAGTAACGTAGCAAGACTCTCAGCAACCTAGCGAGACCCTGTTTCAAAACAAAAAAATAAAAAGGACTGGGAATGTAGCTCAGAGGTAGAATGCCCCTGGGTTCAATCCTCAGGATCACCAAAAAAAAAAAAAACAACTGGGAAATACAGTAGAGCTTAGTGCAGACCCCTATGTGCAGAAACAGCACTGGGCCGAGGCAGGTAAAGCATGGGGCCTTCTCTTGGTCTGTCGTCTGTCCCGCCTCTGCTGCCACCTGCAGTGCTGCCTGAGTTGAATCATCTGTCCACTGTGGAGGGAGACAGGACTCTCGCACCCTGTCATGTCTCATCCCGTCCTGGAAACACTGAAGTTTGGAATGGGGGTCACCAGGCTCAGGACAGAAGACCCTCCCCTACAGCGTGCCTGGACACTTGCCTTCGCTCAGTGGGAATCACAAGGCAGGGGTCTCGCCATCCCAATAACCAATGGTGTTCCCAGTAACTTGGATCTCTTTAAAGACTTTTGGTTAAGAAGTTTTCTCACAAACAGAAAAAAGAATGAGCCAGGTGTGGTGGTGCATGCCTGTAATCCCAGTACTTGGGAGGCTGAGACAGGAGGATCACAGGTTCAAGGACAGTCTCAGCAAGCAGTGAGGCTCTCATCAACCTAGCAAGACCCTGTTTCCAAATAAAAATTTAAAAAATAGGGCTGGGGGTATAGCTCGAAGGTAGAATGCCCCTGGGTTCAATCCCCAGTGCCACAAGAAAAAAAAAAAAGGAAACCAGGCGTGATGTTGCACACTTGTAATCCTAGTACTTGGGAGGCTGAGACAAGAGAACCACAGGTTTGCGGCCAGCCTCGGCAACTTGTGAGGCCCTCCGCAACTTAATGAGACCCTGTTTCAAAATTAAAGAATAAAACAGGGCTGGGGGTGTAGCTTGGCGGTAGAATGCTCCTGGGTTCCATCCTCAGTATCACACACAAAAAAAGATAAAATGAATGACTAACAGACCAGAGATGTGACCACTCAGCTCAGAACCATGCACTTCACCCATTACTCACAGCCTCTGCTCCCACCACACCGCTCCCCAGCCTGTCTAGGAACAGGCCCGAGACAGAGAGCCACTGCGGGCCGTCTCTTTGGCTGCCTAATGAAAATGTGAAAGCTACGTTCAAGAAGTGGCCGAACTGGTCCTCCTGTACTTCTCAGCGGCAGAATGAGTGCTGACAGGTCTCCCGTGGCCAAAAGAAAACGTGTGTGTGTGTGTGTGTGTTGGGAGGGGGGATGCTGGAGACTGAATCCAGGGGCACTCAACCACTGAGCTACATTCCCAGTCCTTTGTGTGTGTGGGGGGGGGGGGTACTGCAGACTGAATCAACCCAGGGGTATTCTACCTCTGACCTACACTCCCAGCCTTATTTCATTCTTATATTTTTAAATTTTTTTCTTTGGTACTGGGGATTGAACCGAGTGGCATGCTACATCCCCAGCCCTTTTATTTTATTACTTGGAAATAGAATCTAAGTTACAGAGGGCCTCACTAAGTTGTTGAGGATGTCCTCGAATCTGCAATCCTCCCATCTCAGTCTCCCAAGTACTAGGATTATAGGCATGCACCAGCATGCCCAGCTTTCGTTTTTTTATTTTGAAGCAAGGTCTCACTAAGTTGCTGGTGGCCTTGCTAAGTTGCTGAGTCTGGCCTTAAACCTGCGATCCTTCTGTCTCAGCATCCCAAGTGCTGGGATTACAGTTGTGTGCCACCATGTGTGGCTCCAGGGAAATTTTTTAAGAAAACTGTAATGTGTAAATCCATCCAGGCGGAGACTGACTCACCACTGGCCCCTGGAGTTTGGGGCGAGTGCTGGCGCACCCGTCTACGGATAAGGAAGCCATGCGCTGACACTGGGCTCACTGCTACTGGATGCGGCTCCTCACCCACCAGGGCTGCTCTCCCCAGCAGTCTTCCTTCCAAGGGAGCCCAATGTGGGGGGGGGGTGCGCTGCCACCACGCTGGCAGGCAGCACACAGCCCCGCCCCTCTGGCTACAGGGCAACTTCAGCCATCTCCCCATCAGCTCCAGCTGGACAGTTCTATCATGTGACCTTCAGGACCAGGACCGCTGTACCCAGCAGAGCGCAGGGCTCAGACCAGTCTCCTTCCCCATCAGAGTGCTTCCTGCACTCAAGCGACAACCAAACTCCTGCCCTCGTCTGCCAAGTCCTACCCGCCCCTTCCCACCCCACCCACAAGGCCCCGGCTCCACACTGCTCTCTGAAGGGGCCTCAGGGGCTCACTCACTCTGGTCCCCGGGAAGGGGGACCCTGATCTTAAAGTTAGAGAAAGCAGAAACTCAGCCTTCTCTGTGGCAAAGCCGGGGTGAACTGCAGCGTGCTAAGAGCAGCAGAAGTCAGTGCTGGGGCACAGGGGGCCACCTTCCTGGGGTCTGGCTGTGACACCCCTCGACCTTACCTACTTCAGGCTGAGTTTCTACCACCTACAGCCAAGTGTGCACTCATCAACACACCAGGCAAAAAAAAAAAAAGTCATGCACATGGAAACACAAAAGCCAGCCAAGCAGCCGGGCACAATCACAGAGTGGAAAGCAGAAGGGCCCCTGCCACCAGAGGCACAGGCCCTGCCACCCTGACAAGCACCCCAGGTGGCCTGTGGCCGTGAGAATTCTCCCTCCCAGGCAGGAGAGATGACAGCGCCTGCCAGAGCCCCATGGAATGTTCACAAACTGCACAGAGGCCACAAGTAGGGGCAGCCCCTCACTGCCCCACAGCTGTCTGCCCCAGTTCAAGCCCTCCGGAAAACTGGGTCAAGCCTGGGACTGTGAGAAGCCACTGAATCTCTGAGCCTCCGTTTCCTTATCTGCAAAACTGGAAAAAGCCCACTGGCGCATGGGGTCTATCCGACGGCGACGTGTGCACATCAGCCTCCAGCAACATCTTCTGACCCTCAGGTGGGACCCTACCTGCAGCGGCCAAGCTGTTCCCACCAGCACTCCTGGAGCACTGTCCTCAGCTCCCTGCTCAATCCTCCACCTTTTCCTCCTGCACCACGACCTCAGGGTCTGGAGGCATCTCACATCCCAGCAAGCACAGAAAGTCATGACAAGCATGGGGACAGCTCAGACGGCTGTCACTCCATAGCAACACGCCCACTGCAAGCCCCACTCTCTCCCCTGACTGTAAGTGGGAATCATCTTCACTTTTTTTTTCTTTCTTTTTTTTTTTTTGCAGTACCGGGGATTGAATGCAGGGGCGTTCTACCTCCGCGCTATGCCCCCAGCCCTATTTTTTTATACTTTATTTTGAAACCGGGTCTCTCGAAGTTGCGGAGGGCCTCACTAAGGAGAGACAGAGAGACAGAGAGACAGAGAGAGAGAGCTGAGGCTGGCCGTGAACCCGGATCCTCCGGTCTCCGCCTCCCAAAGTACTGGGATTACAAGCGTGCGCCACCACGCCCGGCTCACTTTTTTTTTTTTAACAGTACTGGGGATTGAACCCAGGAGCATTCTACCTCTGAGCTATGCTCCCAGCCCTATTTTCTTTTTATTTTGAAACGGTCTTGCTAGGTTGATGAGTCTCACTACTTGCTGAGGCTGTCCCTGAACCTGCAATCCTCCTGTCTCAGCCTCCCAAGTACTGGGATTACAGGTGTGCGCCACCACACCCAGCTCACCATCTTTACTTTTAATTTAGTTTCTGCAGTCCATTTGTCCTGGGGAAAAAAAACACAGCAACCAGCTACTGTACTCGCCTACCCAGCCAGCCACGGCCTGGCCATCTGTCCAGCAGAGGGTAAGCAACACGGCCACTGTCCACCTCCCGCTCCCGCTGCATGGACAGCGTGCTCTGTGTCCTGCTCTAACCGTGGCCAATGAGTCGCTAAGACCTCTGTCCCCATCTAAAAAATAGGATGACAGTAGGGCCTGGCTCAAGGAGGTTACAGAGATCAGTGAGACTGCATGCTGGAGCTTACCTGGAACCATAGGCACCCCCAGGGCAGCCCAAGCCAGGAGCCACCAGGGACACCAGGTGGGAACCACCTCACACTTCCAGAAGACACCGATCAGGTCACGCCTCCAAGCCCAAGCCTGGCAGGAGGTCCCAGCAAATGCTGGATTAGAGGAGAGGCCTCCTGCTCCCTGTCCCCCGCATGGTGCTGGCGGCCCTGCACAGAACTCCCCTGCAGGTACAGTGCAGCCACACCCACACACCCCTGCTCCCCATCCTCGGGACCATGCTGACTGCTAGTGCAATGGCTCTTCCGGAGACGGTCACCTGGAGGGACAAAGGTGGCCCTTACCAAATGCTGGTCATTGAGCAGATGCACCACGCGGGACGTCCAGTCACCCATGGGAACCAGGTCGGGAGACGTTCTGTACAGGCGCAGCAAGCACAGGGCAGCACTCTGCTTCACGCTGTCCATGGTGTCTCTGGAAGACAGACCGCGGTGGTCACTCAAGAGCACACTGGCCCCTGGGTGCCCCGTGAGCTGAGCGCAGCATGGAGCTGTATGGAAAGCACCCAGGGTCACCAGGAGACAAAGGCTCAGGAACAGCAACATGCCACTCTAGCGTGGGTGGCTCTGAAGGGCAGGCACCGAGCTCTCAGTGGCACGGCGGAGTCCTGCTGGCAAAAGCCTTTGCAGTCTGCGCTGACCTCCGAACACAGCCACTCCAACACCTTCCCGGGCACGGCGCGCCAACATTCGATGGTGCTCCTCATTGTTTGAACCACGGCATTTCTTTTTACAACTCAATAATCCACAATCACAACTGGACCACATGAGAGGGCCTCAACTACCATGGCAATTCCTCTCCTCTCCTCTCCACACATTGTCCCTGCTGCCCCCGCCGCGCCCTGCTGCGCCCTGCTGAGGACAGGAATGAGCGCCAGTGCCCTGTGCCCTGCGGTGAGGAGGTGGGGCTCAGGACCAGGACGAGCAGGGTCCCAGCTCTGCTCCCCATGCCCAAGGTGGGCAGGACTGCAATCTGTGGCTACAAGGTGAGCAAGAGAGGGCTTTAGGAGAAAGCACTTTATACAATCCAAAGCTGTCTCTCCCATGTCCTGGCCTAGCCCGGCCCACAGCCTCACGCCCATCTGCAAATGACTGTTCTCCTCCAACCTTTCGCCAGATAGGTGTCCTCCAGTCACACTGTGCCAAGTCCAGGCGCAGTATCTCTAATCGGGGAGCACTCTCCTGTCTTCTCCTTCTCAGCAGGCAGAGAGGCCAAAACCAAAGGTCAGAGCAGATGGGAAGGCAGGACGTCGCTGCTCTGCTCCGACACTCAGGACACAGGACGGGCCCTCCTCCTCCCCACCCGCAGCCAGGCTCTGCGGAGCAGCAGGAGGGCTCCAGGCCCACCAGGAAGCCCTGCAGCAGGCTGTCAGCATGCACCTGGAAAGAACCAGTCCACGGCCTCCAGGCACTGAAAGGGGGAACTGCTGTTCCACTTGGAAAGAAGACAAAAACTTGGAGGCTTTCCCATTTACCTTCCAGCTCTTGTATTTTTATTCCTGAATGAGGAAAACCAACCTGAGAAACACTTTTACTCCAAAGAAAAATCACTTTGAATAAAAAGTTCTCTTGGATGCACACACTCCAGCAAGAGTAGCGGGCACGTGCCCCTCCTGGCCCCGCCCAGCCTGCTGGTCAATCCCAGAGGGCCTGCAGGCCAGGCACTCGGACAGGTGAGCTGGGCCTGCAGGGTCCCCGGGACACCAACCAGCATCCCTCCACTCGTCACTCTGAGTGGCCAGTCTGTCTCTGCTTGCAAACAGGATGCTAAACAAAGAGCCATCTGCCCAGTGCCACAGGCTGACCTCGATGAGGAGCACGCGAGGGCCAGCCACCAGGAGGACACGGGCACTGCGACACCACTAGCCCTGAACAGCTCCCGGACACGCTAAGGTGCTCTTTCTGAGCGTCAACAGAGTCCCAGGGCCATGGCACCACCAGCCTCCTGCCTTGCCCTCCCCCTGCATCCCTGCTTCTGCTGACATGACTAAACCCTGTCATGACATCCTCTGCACCCACCAGCCTCCCATCTCCAGAGGCAGGTGCACTTTCTCTACCCGTGGTGCGTCCACGCTGGAGCACTGTATTTAGAGTCAGCTACTGCTTAGCGGGATTTCACAAGTTGGTCACTTTTTTCACGAGGGCTCATGGGTGCTGCGGTGAGCTTTCAAAGAGGCAGCAGCCTGCCCACCACCTATCCATGAGGGACAGCCCAGCTGGTGTGGCAGCACCAGGCCAGGCGTCTAACTGGCAGGCCCTGCCTGCCTGTCTTCTGCTGAGGGCGCTCTCAATCTTGCTCTTCGCCATCACCCTGCACCTGCAGTACCTGCACGACTCCAGGGAACCTTCCTGTCTGTCCACCTGAGCACTCCAGGGATTTGCATTCCTCCACAAAGCACTCACTGCGGGCCGGGCCTGTGCACAGCGCTGGGAGACAGCAACAGCCAGAGGACAGGGACTCGAGCCAGGGGCAACACAGGGACATGCTCTGAGTAGTGAGCAGGGGGCAGAGGGCAGGGTGGCCTCGCTGGCCCCACGCTGGCATCTTCCCCGACCTCCTTTCCTGCTGGCTCTGACACAGCCCTCTCTCAGCCTCCACACCTCCTCCTTCCGCCTTAGAGGTGTTGTTCTCTGGGATTTCTGCTTGTGGGCAGTTGTGTATTGGGTCTGGGGTCCAGTGCTTCCTCAGCTCTGAGACGCATGTTCTCGTGCCCAGCCTGTGGTTCACAGAGCTTCGCATGTCTGCATCTGTTTCCCTGGGCTGTTCTGCATCTGCCGGCCTGGGTCTCAGTAGTGTGACACTCCTGAGACGCTCCCTCCCACTGCGCTTCAGGCTGCTCAGTCTAGGCACTTGACAAAGCCCAGGGCTCCTCCACCACAGCACGGGGGACAGTGGGCTGGACTGTTCTTGCCATGGGTCTGTCCTGACAGTGCAGGACGTTCTGCAACACCCCAGACTCTGCCCACTAGTGACAGTATTAAGCTCTCCACTCTGACAATCAAAAATGCCCCAAGACTTTGCCAAGGACCCTCGGTGGCAAGGTGGCACAGCAGGGAACCCTGGGCTAGACCTTTACCCCAACCCTCACCTTATGGCCTGGAGGCCCGGCCAGCCGCCTCCATGCCTCAACCCCTGCTCAGTTCACTGACTGTGGCCCTGTCCTCTCTTCTGGATCCTGCTGACAGTACAGCCAGATGTGCCACTCTGTGACTGTGGCCGGAGATCCAATGCCTCACCTCACCCTGAGAGGGGCAGGTGGAGGCCCAGGGCCATTTCAGGCTCTTCCAGAGCCAGCTACTCAGGCCAACTCAGATGCTCTCCAGATCGACAGGGAGAAGGACAGATGACTCAGAACTCCCGGGATTCTAGAGCTTGACCTTCTCTGTACTGCTTCCGGGACAGGGCGAGACGCAGAGCCATGCCAGGCCACAGAACAAGCCTGCACTGCTTTCTCCTTGACAAAAGGCTCGACGTGAGGTTGAACACTCTCTGGGTTAGGTTGTGGCCAGCAGGGTTGGACTTTCTTCTGTGATCTGTTCAGTCTCATTAATCTCAGCGAGGGGCATCTGACTGGACTTCTGAACTCTAAGCTTGCACTTCGTGACCCAGCTCAGACCACGCCACCTGCCCATTACACAGGACGGGAGGCTAGATCCCGGCGTGAGGTGGGGTCACGCACTGATGTGTTCCGCATGAAAGCACGCTGTCTACAGCGCCCAGACACGTACCCTGCGACGAGGATCTTGGGGATCTCCCCGGCAAAGGCCTCGGCCATCTCCCGGCTGCCCACGTTGGCGATGCAGTGCAGGGCCAGGCCCATGAAGGTGGGGTTGCGGCTGGCCAGGTCATTCTTGATGGCATTGTTGATCAAGCGGATCAGCTCGCTGTTAGAGTTCACCAACACGGAGATGAAAAGGTAGCCCTGGGTTCCAGGAAGGGTACACAAAGCCATACAAGTAAGTTCATCAGCAACAATGCACTAATGGGCTCTGTGGGAAGGGAGACCTGATGCCCACCCAGCGGGCTGCAGAGTGCATAGGCACAACCACACGAATGTTCTTGCCTAAAACAGCAGGCCGCATCCAGATGCCTGAGAAGCGAGGCAGCATCGAGAGCGGCAGGAGAAGAGGCCACCTCATGGGGAGAACCCCACCCAGGGAAAGAGGCCCCCGGCATCTCTGCTCCCCAGGCGTGCCCAGACGGGATGGAAAGGGCAGGGCCTCAGGTGTCAGCACCAGGCACACAGTGACACATGCAATGGCCCCCACGTGGCTGGTATGCTAATCAGGAGAGGACAGAGGAGAGTCTGCAGGCCAGCATGCCAGGCGCAGGGTACCATCCTGCAGCCATACTTACAATTTGCTTTTCTGTGTATCTGTTGGAACTCAGCAGGTTCACGGCCTCCATGTGTCCAAAGTCAATGTCGTGACCAAGGAGAAAGATGAAAAGCAACTTGCAGACATACTTTTTTTTACTGTAGCCATCAAGAGCCTTGTCACCTACAGAAAAGGGGAGGGGAGGCTTAAGTCCAGGTGGGCAAGGCGGAAGGGCAGACAACCGGGCAGCAGAGCAACGGGGGCACCTGGAATCCAAACGTTTGGCTTCCTTTTAACTACGAAAACGAGACTGCCTGGCAGGAAGAGCTCTGCCCTCCCAAGACAACCCTGGGCAGGCCACCCAGCAGGGCCCTCCCCTCAAACCTCCCGCCACGACCCTGGCAGTGATGGAATTCAAAATTCTACCATGAACCACCAAGTTAACTTTTTAAATAGTTTATAAATTTAGGCAGATAACCATACTCTAAATTATCTTCCATTTCATGACAGTTTTAGGACAAATCACTTAGCCATTAAAAACGGCACGTGAGCATATGTGCGCGCACACCCCTGGGGACTTCTGTCTCACCAGTCACAGCATGACTGAACACATCCCTCAAGGTCACGGCAAGGCAGGTTCCAACACTAACCGGCAGAACTTTAAATTCCACTGTAACAAAGGGCCATTCAGCACTGCCTTCCCGTTTCACCTGAGCAGTGCGGGGCATTCCTCAGCACCAGCCACCAGCGCCGCAGAGGCGACACTGGAAAGACTGGTCTTCCCATTGGGTGGGATCTTGCAAGGATGCTGTCAGTACTAGGCATACCACCCAGCCACTCCACCCACTGCCTGTTAAGGGCTGGGGACTTGGGTCTGCTGACCTCACAGGGTGGTCTAGAATAAAGATCCACTACAATAGTTGATCCTGCATCAACCAGCTGGAAACTGCCTGATGGAGCTCCTGAGAATCCCTTCCTCCTCTTCAGCAGCAAATTAATGTACAATTTAAAAGACCAAACAATATAAATCAGACCTGGCTCCAACCTCCCATCCCATAAAGCCTGTCGTCCCTCCATCCTTGGCCCCCATCCACCAGTGCCCCGTCTGTGAGCATGGGCACGCAGCCACTTGGCATGCGCAGGAAGCCCTCCCCTGGCAGGCTCCAGCAGTGCATTCCTGCCCAGTCCAGCCTCCTTTGACAACCACAGTCAAAAGTACCGCTCACCCTCCTCCTGCGGAGACTTGCCAGTTACTCACGTGAAACACTTGCTAAAGGGAACTAGCAGGAGGGCAGAGAAGCAATGGCTCGCTCAGACTGTGGGGATGGCCACGGAGCTCTGGTCCCAGAGCCCCAGCCCTAAAGCCCTACAGGACCCGGACCTAAAATGTGACCACATGGGAGACTCGGCCAGCATGCTCTCAGAAGCTGAGCCATGCTGGGCGCAGTGGCACACGCCTGGAATCCCAGTACTCAGGACACTGAGACAGGAGGATCACAGGTTCAACACCAGTCTCAGCCAACTTAGACCCTCAGCAACTTAGCAAGACCTTGTTTCAAAATAAAAAGTAAAAAGGGCTGGGGCTGGGGTATAATTCAGAGGTGGAATGCCTCTGGGTTCAACCTCCAGTACCAAAAAAAGCGCTGAGCCATGAAATTAGGTAAGGGCAACCACCAGACAGGACAATGAGGGTAAGCCAAAGCCCTCTGAGCAGAGGGACGTGGGTCAATGCAAAAGCCCCACAGGCCATCTGGGGAACTCAGGAGTTAGAGCCCAGTGGAGGGAGTCAGAGCATCCCAAGGGGCCCCATCCTTAGTAGGAGGGCAGTGGGGGAACCGGTGGTTGACACAGCTCCCAACAGGAAAGGGAGGACAGCTCCCCGCTCTGAGAACTTGAGGATACCCAGGTCAGGCCACTGGGCAGCACAGAGCTGGCCCACCTGGGCTCAGCGGCTCCCTGCCTGCTCATGGCAGCCGGGGGGGACACTCTTCCTGTCCATCCGACCCACGCCTGTTCTTCAGCAGCCGCTCTCCCTTGGGGAACTGTGGCCCCTTTCCTCACTGTTCCACGGAGGGGGGCTCCATGGAGAACCACAGGGCCTGCGGCTGCTGTCCAGATTCTGACTCAGAGGGGCTTTGGGATCACACTGGAGAGGGGGCCAGGAGCCAGCGTCCAGCCGCACCCTCATCCTCAGGCCCACACCCCTGCACTCTGCAGCATGCAGGCGCCACCACAAGGGTGGGCAGCCGCATCACTGCAGCACCCCCAGCGCCTAGATGGAGCCTGGCACAAGGGGTAGCTCAATGGGTTTGTGTTGACTAAATAAAGAATAATCAAACCATTGTAAACTGCAAAGCAGGGCTGCCCATGTAAAAGAAAAAATAAACTTTTCCAATTTAAGAATTTATAGCCGGGCGTGGTGGTGCACGCTTGTAATCCCAGTACTTGGGAGGCTGAGACTGGAGGATCCAGGTTCACAGCCAGTCTCAGCTACTTAGTGAGGCCTTCCGCAACTTAGTGAGACCCTGTTTCAAAATAAAGAATTAAAAAATAGGGCTGGGGATATAGCTCAGAGGTAGAATACCCCTGGGTTCAATCCCTAGTACCACAAAAAGAATTTATAGCCAGGCATGGCAGCACATGACTATAATCCCAGTATTGAGAGGCTGAGATGAGAGGATCACAGGTTCAAAGCCAGTCTCAACAACTTAGCAAGGCTCTCAGCAACTTAGCGAGACCCTGTTTCAAAATAAACAATAAAAGCCGGGCGTGGTGGCGCACGCTTGTAATCCCAGTACTTTGGGAGGCGGAGACCGGAGGATCCGGGTTCACGGCCAGTCTCAGCTCTCGCTCTCTCGCTCTCTCGCTCTCTCTCTCTCTCTCTCTCTCTCTCCTTAGTGAGGCCCTCCGCAACTTCATGAGACCCGGTTTCAAAATAAAGTATAAAAAATAGGGCCGGGGGCACAGCGCAGAGGTAAAACGCCCCTGCGTTCAATCCCCAGTACCGCAAAAAAAAAAAAAAAAAAAAAACAGGGCTGGGGGTGTAGCTCAGAGGTAGAATGCCCCTAGGTTCAATCCCCAGTACCACACACATGCACACACACAAAAAAAATTTATAATAATTATTAATTTATAAACAATGTTACATGAAGAATAATAAAATGCATTAAATGTTCTCACCACAAAAATAGTATTGCAGCAATGCATGTTAAAAATTCGATTTAAGAGCTGGGCGTGGTGCCGCATGCTTGTAATCCCAATACTTGGGAGGCTGAGACAGGAGGATCGAAGGTTCGTGGTCAGCCTCAGCAACTCAGTGAGAGGCCCTCTGCAACTTAGTGAGACCCTGTTTCAAAATTAAAAAATAAAACAGGAGCCAGGCGTGGTAGTGCACGCTTGTAATCCCAGTACTTGGGAGGTTGAGACAGGAGGATCTGGGTTCACGGCCAGCCTCAGCTACTTAGTGAGGCACTCTGCAACTTAGTGAGACCCTGTTTCAAAATAAAGAATTAAAAAACAGGGCTGGGGGTGTAGCTTGAGGTAGAATGCCCCTGGGTTCAATCCCAGTACCACAATAAATAAATAAATAAATAAATAAATAAATAAATAAATAAATAAAAATAAATAAATAAATAAATAAAATAGGGCTGGGGGTGTGGCTCAGAGATAGAACTCCCCTGGGTTCAATCCCTAGTATCACAAAAAAGAAAAAAAAAAGCTGGGTGTGGTGGTGCGCACTTGTAATCCCAGTACTTGGGAGACTGTAACAGGAGGATCACAGGTTGGTGGTCAGCCTCAGCAATTTGTGAAGCCCTCCACATTAGTGAGACCCTGTTTCCAAATAAAGAATAAAATAGGACTGGGGATGTAGCTCAGAGGTAGAATGCCCCTGGGTTCAATCCCCAGTACCAAAAGAAAAAAAAAAGCTCGATTTAAAGCCGGGCATGGTAGCACAAGCTTGTAAACCCAGTACTTGGGAGGCTGAGACAGGAAGATCGCAGGTTTCTGGCCAGCCTCAGCTACTTAATGAGACCCTCTACAACTTAAATGAGACCCTGTTTCAAAATAAAGTATAAAAAATAGGGCCGGGGGTGTAGCTCGGAGGTAAAACGTCCCTGGGTTCAATCCCCAGTACTGCAAAAAAAAAAAAAAAAGAATAATGGCCGGGCATGGTGGCGCACGCTTGTAATCCCAGTACTTGGGAGGCTGAGACAGGAGGGTCCGGGTTCAGAGCCAGCCTCAGCTACTGAGTGAGGCCCTCTGCAACTTAGTGAGACCCTGTTTCAAAATAAAGAATAAATAGGGCTGGAGGTGTAGCTCGGAGTAGAATGCCCCTGGGTTCAATCCCCAGTATCACAAAAAAATAAATAAAATAAAATAGAATAATGAAATACTCTTTGGTATTAACCTGGTAAGTCTTCAGTAACAGTTGAACTATGAAACAAAATTCAACTTGATTGTCCGGAGTGTTTTCTAGTAGTAAATGTCTACACTTCCTACATGGGGCCCCCGTGACCTCATGCCAGGCTTTCCCATGCACCTTTAACCCTGCTGAACTGCGATGGAGGCACAGGCCTGGGGAAGAGGCTCAAGTGCACCAGTCTCCCTGGGGACTCACACTGGAATGAAAAACAGGGCTGGGAGTGTAGCTCAGAGGTAGAATGTCCCTGGGTTCAATCCCCAGTACTGCAAAAAAAAAAAAAAAAAAAAAGATATTAAGCCAGGCGTGGTGGCGCACGCTTGTAATCCCAGTACTTGGGAGGCAGAGATGGGAGGATCCAGGTTTGCGGCCAGCCCCAGCTACTTAGAGAGGCCCTCTGCAACTTAGTGAGGCCCTAAAAAATAGGGCCGGGGGTGTAGCTCAGAGGTAGAATACCCCTGGGTTCAATCCCTGGTACCGCAAAAAAAAAAAATATTAACAAAACCAGCCTATTTTAAAATTGGGCAAAGGACTCAAAAAGACATTTCTCCAATGGAAACATATGAATGGCCAATAGTGCACAGAAAGATGCTCAACGTCACTAATCATGAAGGAAATGCAAATGAAAATGAGTCACCCCGTTGCCCCAGCAAGATGGCCACCGCCAAGCAACAGAAGGTAATAAGCACTGGTGAGGATGCCCTTGTGCACTATTGGTGGCAACCCAAGACCCTGCGGCCAGGGTGGAACACCATGTGGTGGCGCACACCTGTCATTCCAGTACTTGAGAGGCTGCGACAGGAAGATCGCAGGTTTACGACCAGCCTCAATAACTTAGCGAGACCCTCGGCAACTTAGTGAGACCCTGCTTCAAACTAAAAAATATAAAAACATCAAGGGCTACTTGAACATAAATACCAGGCTGGGGCTATTGCTCAGTGGTGCAGTGCTTGCCTAGTATGTGTAAGGCCCTAGGTTCCATCCCTACCACCACAAAAAATTTAAACAAAAATGAAAATAGAACATATGATTCAGCAATTCCACTTCAGAGTATGTTATGGTTTGCCAGGCATGGTGGCACATGACTATAGTTCTAGTACTTGGGAGGATGAGAAGGGAGGATCACCGGTTCAAGGCCAGCCTTAGCAACTTAGCGAGTCCCTCAGCAATTTAGAGAGAACCTATTTCAAAAATTTTTAAAAAGCGAGCTGGGAGTAGTAGTGCACGCTTGTAATCCCAGTACTTGGGAGGCTAAGACAGGAGGTTAGAGGACATCCTCAGCAAGTAGTGAGACTCTCAGCAACCTAGAGAGACCCTGTTTCAAAACAAAAAATAAAAAGGGCTGGGGATGCAGCTTGGAGGTAGAATGCCCCTGAGTTCAATCCCAGTACCCAGAAAAAAAAAAAATTTTTTTAAAGGGAGCTGGGCATGGTGGTGCATGCCTGTAATCCCACTACTTGGGAGGATGAGACAGGAGGACTGCAGGCTCAAGACCAGCCTCATCAACTTAGTGAGATTCTCGCAACTAGCGAGACCCTGTTTCAAAACAAAAAAATAAAATAGGGCTGGGGTTGTAGCTGGGAGGGAGAATGCCTCTGGGTTCAATCCCCAGCACAACAAAGAAAAATGTTTTTCAGAATATGTTATGGTTTGGATCTGAAATGTCCCCCATGTGGTCCCCAGCTGGTGGCACTGTTGGGAGGGGGGCCTAACTGGGAGAGGGGAGTCACTGGGGACATGATTTGTAGGGTGTTTCTGTCCTCTGCTTCCAGCCGCCCCACACTCACACTCTCACAGCGGGATGTTCCGCCTCACCTGGGGCCTTGGACTGAAGCCTCTCCTCTAAGCCCATTTTCTCAGGCATCGTTCATAGTGAAAGAAAGCTAACACAGGGTACACGCCCAAGTGACCATGCGCAGGAACTTAATTTCAAAATCAAAACTTTTTTTAAAAAAAGGTAGGGCCGGGCGTGGTGGTGCACGCTTGTAATCCCAGTACTTTGGGAGGCAGAGACCAGAGGATCCGGGTTCACAGCCAGCCTCAGCTGGCGCGTGCGCACACGCGAGCATTCTCTCTCCCTCCCTCCCTGTCTCTCTCTCTCTCTCTCTCTCTCCCTCCCTCTCTATTTAGTGAAGCCCTCCGCAACTTCGTGAGACCTGGTTTCAAAATAAAGTATAAAAAATAGGGCCGGGGGCATAGCGCAGAGGTAGAACACCTCTGCGTTCAATCCCCGGTACCGCAAAAAAAAAATAAAAAATAAAAAAATAAATAAAAAAAAGGTAGGGGTGTAGCTCAGAGGTAGAATGACCCTGGCTTCAATCCCCAGTGCCACAAATGAACAAACACATAAAAATAAATACATAGTCAAATATGAAATTAACTTAAAGAGGATGTCATCCAGCCATAGCCCCCATCCCAACACATGCTGTCCTGTCATTTTTGTGTTTGTTTTTTGAGACAGGGTCTCTATGCTGCCTAGGCTGGCCTTGAACTCCTGGGCTCAAGGGATCTTCCTGCCTCAGCCCCCCAAGTCCTAGGACTACCAGCACACACCCCGGCACCCACGGCTTTTTGGATGGTAAATTTTAAGAATACAGATTTAATTCTCTAATATTCATAGGACTACTCAGATTTATCATTTTTGCCTACTTATTATCAAGTATTTTATATCCAATTATTTTTTCAAACTCCACAAGACATTGCCACACACAATGACTATTAAATTCACCTAGTGTCCTCTGCTTTCTTCATTCTTTTCTGCACGGCTGACCTTTCATCTGGATTATGACCCTGTAGAACTTCCTTTCGCACAGGCCCTCTATTGGCAAATTCTCTCCATTTTTATCTTAAAGGGGTCTTTTTTAGCTTCACCATGGGGGGGGCTGGGAATTGAATCCAGACGCATTCTACTCCAAGCCACACTCCCAGCCTTCTTTTTTTTTTTTTTTTTTTTTTGTAGTGAGGATTGAACCCAGGGGTGTTCTACCTCTGGGATACACTCCCAACCCTTTATAAGTTGTGTGTGTGTGTGTTATTGGGGATTGAACTCGGGGTCATTCTACCTCTGAGCTATACCCCTAGCCCTATTTTATTTTTTATTTTGAAACAGGGTCTCACTAAGTTGCTGAGGGCCTTACCAAGTTGCTGAGGCTGGCTACAAACTGTGATCCTCCTGTTTTAGCCTCCCAAGTACTGTGGTTGCAAGCATTCACCACCACCATGCCTGGCTCTTAGTTTTTATTTTGAAACAGTCTCACTAAGTGGTGGAGTGCCTCACTAAGTTGCTGAGGTTGGCCTTGAACCTGCAATCCTCCTATCTCAGCCTCCCAAGTACTGGGATTATAGGCATATGCCACCATGCCCAATTTATTTTTTATTTTGACACAGGGTCAGCCAGGCATGGTGGCATCAGCCTCAGCAACTTAGGGAGGCTCTCAGCAACTTAGCAAGACCCTGTTTCCAAATACAAAAATAAAACAAGGCCGGGCGTGACGGCGCACACTTGTAATCCCAGTACTTGGGAGGCTGAGACAGGAGGATCCTGGTTGGTGGCCAGCCTCAGCTACTTAGTGAGGCCCTTAACAACTTAGTGAGACCCTGTTTCAAAATAAAGAACAAAAATTAGGGCTAGGGATATAGCTCGGAGGTAGAATGCCCCTGGGTTCAATCCCCAGTACCGCAAAAATAAATAAATAAATAAATAAATAAATAAATAAATAAATAGGGCTGGAGATAGAGCCCAGACGTAGAAAGCCCCTGGGCTCCATCCCCAGTACCACAAAAAAAAGAAAGAAACAGGGTCTCAGTAAGTTGCAGAAGGCCTAGCTAAATTGGTAAGGCTGGCTGCTAACCTGCCATCCTCCTGTCTCAGCCTCCCAAGTACTGGGACTGCACACGTGCACCACCATGCCCGGCTAGCTTCACTCTTCATAAGCTGTGGACTCAGGAGCTGGTTGTTACTTCCTCAACACTTGGGTGCAGCATCCTGTTGTTTTCTGCTCACGCTGCTGCTGCTGGCCATCAGCTGCCAGCCGGAGGCCCTGCTCCTGGGGAGTGGCCCAGCTGCTTCTAAAGTTTCTGTCTTGGACCTCTGCATTTTACACTAATGTGTCTAGGTGTAGAATTCCTTGTGTGTTTTCTGTATTTTAGTTTCATGAATTCTTAAAAGTTCTCTAAGCCCTGCCTCTGCCACGCTGCACCCTGGCCTTCCAGGACCCCCGTTCGACCTGGCGGGCCTTTCCCACATGGCCCTGTGCTCGCCACCTCTGCTCACAGCTTCCCTCCCTCTGCGCTACATCCAGGCGGGCGCTCTTCTGAGCCCTTCCAGAGCACAGGATCTCTCGAACCGTCCACTGAGTCCTTCAGTTCTAGAATTTCCATCTGGTCTTATTTCAAAATCTGCTGTCACTTTTTACGCTGTCTGAGTTTCCTGCTAAGGTTTTCAAGTTTCTTTTACTTCGTCAGAAGGTGGCAAAGCCGGGCGTGGTCATGCACACTTGTAATCCCAGTACTTGGGAAGCTGAGACAGGAGGATCCGGGTTCGCGGCCAGCCTCAGCTACTTAGTGAGGCCCTCCGCAACTTAGTGAGACTCTGTTTTAAAATAAAGAACAAAAAATAGGGCTGGGGGTATATAGCTCGGAGGTAGAATGCCCCTGGGTTCAATCTCCAGTACTGCAAAAAAATAAATAAATAAAAATAAAGAATAAAAGCCGGGCGTGGTGGCACACGCTTGTAATCCCAGTACTTTGGGAGGCAGAGACCGGAGGATCCGGGTTCACGGCCAGCCTCAGCTTACGCACGCGCACGCGGGCGCACGCGCACGCTCTCTCTCTCTCTCTCTCTCTCTGTCTCTCTCTCTCTCTCTCTGTCTCTCTCCCTCTCTCTCTCTATACTTAGTGAGGCCCTCCGCAACTTAGTGAGACCCGGTTTCAAAATATTTCAAAATAAAGTATAAAAAATAGGGCCGGGGGCGTAGCGCGGAGGTAGAACGCCCCTGCGTTCAATCCCCGGTACCGCAAAAAAAAATAAAGAAAGAATAAAAAATGGGGCTGGGGGTGTAGCCTGGAGGTAGAATGCATCTGGGTTCAATCCCCAGTACCGCAAAAAAAAAAAAAAGAAGGTGGCAAACCCATCAT
>PVJS01024561.1:0-28563 GCA_004027185.1 Glis glis
CCAGATCCTCCTGTCTCAGCCTCCCAAGTACTGGGATTACAAGCGTGCACCACAGCGCCCAGCTTATTCTTTCATTTTGAAACAGGATCTCATTAAGTTGCTGAGGGTCTCGCTAAGTTGCTGAAGCTGTCTTCCTCAAACCTGCAATCCTCCTGTCTCAGCCTCCCAAGTACTGGGATTACAGGTGTGCACCACTACACCTGGCTAAGTGTCCTCTTCTTAAAGAACACGAGTTAGACTAGATATGGCCCACCCTAGCAGCCTCATTTGAACAAACTACCTCTTTAAAGGCCCTCTCTCTGCACTCATTTTCAGGTACTGGGGCTGAGGATTCAACATGAATTTGGGGGCACAATTCAAGGCATCACACTCAGCTTCTTTTCAGCAATCTCCACCCATGCGGGCTTTCTGTGGACTTGAACTGAGCCAGCTAAGAACTAGGAACAGCAATAATCCCTAGGAGAACCTCAGAGCCCATAGACCATTGATTTAAAATAATCACACTAAAATTCAAAAGTTTCTCCTTTTCATCTTGATATATACAAACACACTGTATTCCAATTATAGATCTTAAGCTATTCAGATGGATTTTTAAAGTGTTCTCTTGATTGGGCATGGTGACTCACACCTGTAATCCTAATACTTGGGAGGTTGAGACAAGAGGATCACAGGTTCAAGGCCTGTCTCAGCAACTTAGCAAGGCCCTCAGCAACTTTGTGGGACCTTGTTTCAGATTAAAAAATAAAATAGGACTGGGGATATAACTTGAAGGTAGAACACCCCTGGGTTCAATCCCCAGTACTGAAAGAAAGAGAAGGAAGGAAGGAAGGAAGGAAGGAAGGAAGGAAGGAAGGAAGGGACTCTCTTTGTTTTATTCTCATTCCTAGATTGGCAAGTGTGTTCACATGGGGATTTTGACTGATTCTCACAAAAGCTAATGGATCGGGCCTGCATATTCCTACATCACTTAGTGGCCCAGCCTCAAAGCCCAGGAATCAGCACCACACTAGGGCTTTGCTTGTGTTGTTTTGTCATCACTTTTAACCATTTCAATCTCCCGGTAATCCAGAAAGGAAAATGCTACGAGTCCCATTCAAAAAGTGAAAAAAAAAAAAAAAAGCCGGGCGTGGTGGCGCATGCTTGTAATCTCAGTACTTGGGAGGCTAAGACTGGAGGATCCGGGTTCGCGGCCAGCCTCAGCTACTTAGTGAGGCCCTCTGCAACTTCGTGAGACCCAGTTTCAAAATAAAGGATAAAAAATAGGGCCAGGGGTGTAGCTCGGAGGTAGAATGCTCCTGGGTTCAATCCCCAATACCGCAAAAAAAAAAAAGTGAAAAAAACTACAAGATATAGAGATGTTAAACCCACCTCGTTAGTAAGTGTGAGCCACAAAGGCTCACTTCCAAGCCCAAACAATGGAATAATATTCATTTAGACAAACAGAAGTCCTAGCAACTAATCCTATTAAATATTTGCACCCCAAAAGTGCTCATCATTAGGACTTGTAGGAATCTCACAATCCTTAAGTGCTTTCAGAATAATCAAGAAAAACTGAATAATTTTAATACCATGCCAGAATGCTCAATTTTTAAGGAAATCCTTGTCCTTTGAAAGGCAGTGACCAGCACATGAGCCACTGGTTACTCTGTGCGACATTTACAGGGAGTGTGTGGTCTTCGGTGTGCTGAATGGGGAGCAGGACTCCTGAGGACACACATGTGTCTGTGACACGGTGCGTGGAGAGTCCTATTCCTTCAGGAGCTCCCGACTTGTTAAATCAGGCCAAATCCTCAGTCACTGCACAGAGAGCCAGTTATTTGTCAATAGCACAGAAAGAGGAGGTGAGAGAGTCACTCTTTCTGGCTAATATGATTGGTCAGGATCCAGTTTGAAGCTGAGAATTGTGTAAGTCAGGGTTCTTGGGTGGGGGGGGCAGGAATACTAGAGATTGAACCCAAGAGCATTCTAGCACTGAGCTATACCCCTAGCCCTTTTTTATTTTGAAATAGAGTCTCACTAAGTTGTTGAGGGTCTCGCTAAGTTGCTGAGGCTGTCCTTGGAACTGCAATCTTCCTGTCTGTTTCCCAAGCACTGGGATTACAGGTGTGAGCCACCACACCCAGTTTGCCAGGGTTCTTTAGAGAAACAACCAATAGAACAGATATGTATATCTATATCCATATCTATATATCTATGTCTATAACCATCTTTATCTATATATCTATATCCAAAGAGATTTATCCTAAGGTATTGGCTCACATGATTGTAGAGGCTGAGAAGTCCCACAGTCTGCCTTCTGTAAGTGGAGACCCAGGAAAGCCACTGGTGTAGTTCCAAGTCCTGAGAGCAGGAAATTCCAGTCAGAGTGTGAAGGTCTGAGAACCCAGAGCACCATGGACAGGAGAAGGTGGACCCTCCAGCTGAGCAGGTGGGCGGCAGTGAATCCAGCCTCCCTCTACATTTGCGTTCTATTCAGACCCTCAATGGGTTGAATGAGGCCCACTCCCAGCGGGAAAGACAATCTGCTTTACTCAATCCACTGATTCAAGTGCTAATCTCTTCCAGAAACACCCCCACCGACACACTCCAAAATAATGCTTGACCAGATATCTAGGCACCCTGTGATCCAGTCAAGTTGACAGATCCAATTCACCATCACAGGTGATACGCTGCTAAATGGCTCAGCAGACCCAGGTTTTAGTTTCCCCTCCGACTTCTACATGCTGGTTTGTCTTCACCATTTAATCTCTGAACCTTAACATTCTTCATTTGTAAAAGGAGGATTTTCACAGGATGAGAAAAGTCCTTAGTAAACAATGGAAGGCCATACAAAAGTTGATGATTTGAATGTAAGGGTTGAGAGATGTGGAAAAAGAGATGGCGTGCCTGAATCTACCCTGGCCCAGGGGAGAGCAGACACTAGTCTACTTCCCCCTGCAGCTTGCTCAGCCCAGAAAACACAAGGGGGTTCCCTGGCCTTTGGTATATCCAGCTCACTTTGGCTGTGATTAGTCAACCAGGCCCATCTTTTCCCTTTAGAAAGTGGGCAGCTCTGCTGCCTCCAGGCCTGGCTGGGCCAGGCTTGGCTCCTCACCAAGGCTTAGCCACGGTGCCATGCAGAACCAGTCCCTGTGCTCCACAGGCAGCATCTCTTCATCTCCATGGTTCTTTACAAGAGGCCCAGGTGCAGCAGAACACCCCCACCTCCATTTTCTCAGGTTCTCTCAGAAGGTCTCTTTGGCCTCTTGTATCTTCTCAATTTCCTGCCTTCACCCTTTTTATTGAGGCCAGATTTTCAATACATTAGGTGGAAGGCTTTATCCTGGGTGAAGAGCAATTCGGTTTCTTGGTCTTGAAACACACAAAAAAATGTTAATGACTCCCTACAGCATGACAACTCAGGACATGGAGGCTCTGCTAGCTTCTGAGATGGGAGAACCAAAAATATCTCCATTTCCCTGGATCTATTATAATAGTAAGAGCAAATCTTAAATTGTTCTCTCTATAAGTTGGCAAGAGTTCACAAAGACCAAGTGCCGAACACTGTGATAGGCACTTCCTTTACAACTATTATTTCATTTGATTTAAGGATAGAAAAAAATCTGCATACTAACAGAGATGCTTCAGACATTTGTGTGTGTGTGTGTGTGTGTGTGTGTGTGTGTGTGTGTGTGTTACTGGGGATTGAATTCTGGGGCATCCTACCTTCAAGCTACACCTCCAGCCCTATTTTATTTTTATTTTGATGTTTCTCCCTAGGTTGATGAGAGTCTCACTACTTGCTGAGGCTGTTCACAAACCTGTGAATCTCCTGTCTCAGCCTCCCAAGTACTGGGATTATAGACATGTGCCACCACGCCCAGTTTTCCAGACATTTTAATGCTCCCATTTGCTCCCTTGGGGCTTCCCATTGCTTGTCACCCCTCCTCTGCAAAAGATGAAACATCCAAGCTGGGTGTGGTGGCACATGGTTGCAATCCCCCTACTTGAGAGGCTGAAACAGGAGGATCATAGGTTTGAGGACAGACTCATCAACTTAGCAAGACTCTCAGCAACTTAGTGAGACCTTGTTTCAAAACAAAAAATAAAAAATGGCTGGGGGTGTAGCCCAGAGGTATCCCAGTGCCACAGAAAAAGAGGAAGAAGGAGGAGGAGAATGAGGAACAGGAGGAGGAGGGAGGGGGAAAAACATCTATAAAGTAAACTGAAAGCAAATTGAGTGCTGTGAACAGAGCCCAGAATCCATGAGCTGGTGTTTTACACATTCAGCAGAAAGAGTGCTGCTCCTGCTGTCCAACTTCACCAATTTGTACAGACTTCTAAAGAGACCAAATTCTCTTCCTCCTGTGTCCAGGGAAGTAATGATCAATGGACTCTGGGCAAGGTGAGGTAGGAAGAACTTTAGAAGAGAGAAAAGCAGTGTTGAGAATCTTCCCATCTCATGTCCCCCTTTGTTCTAAAAGGAGGGCTTGGGAGAAGATGGTGGGGAAGAAAGGGAAATAAATACCAGAAAGTCTCCAGGGAAAAGGAGAACCCAATTTAGAAGTGGCAATTCCATACTGCCCTGGTCAAGACATGGGTCTGGAAGAGTGGGCAGGTAGGCCATCAATAAGAGGCCACCTGGTGGGGCAAAGGGGTGTACGACAAGAAGACACTCATGAATGAGCCTGTGGGGGTAAGGGAGGAAGAGGTGCTTCCCTGTGACTCACCCAGGAGCCACCCTCAGGTAGCATCCATGCCAGGAGATAAGACCAGCAAGGACCACAGCATCTCTGACAATACAAGAACCAGGAGCCGTGGAGGCTGGACTCTGCACTCGCTGCTGCCCTGTATGGCTGTCTCAGCCCCCCTGCACTGGAACCTACTCCAGAGAGGAAGGAGAGAAGACAGCAGGACAATTTGAACTGAACATGAACCCAATAATTCTAAATTTTTAAAAAATCACTGATTGACCCCCAAGTATCCAGTGGAGTTGCCTGCCAAGAAATACCTTAGGAGCTTAGAATCAGAAATCAAAGTCAGTTTTAGAAACAGAATTACATTTCTTACACATCTAGGTGATGACTGGCATTGCAGACTCTCCCCAGCTGTTAGGAACCGTGAGTCGAGGGAGCCCTGACCCGGAACACAAACACTGACTCCCTTCTTGGGATGATGGAGAAAAAATTCTCATTGTCGTGACTTTCCTGTAGCAGTGAGGACAAAGCACAAATAGTATCTATTATTGTCATGAAAAAATTACAAAGATGATAACTACAATTACTGCCAAAATTGAGATCCCTGAGTCCATTGCCTTGCTGTGTACACCATTTACAAGTGTTATTTTACGTAAACCAATCAAAATATCCCCTGCATCACAACAGAGAAGTTGTTTCAATGATTTAGGTTGGAGGGAGGACTGTGCTATCCGTTGTTCTTTCCTGGTAACCCCTGTAGCTAAGGTGAAAGAAAATCATGGCTGGAGGCCAGGCTCATGGAGGTATAGGATCCATAATATGGGAACTACTCATCCCCTTGACCTGCCTCACCAACAAACAGGACCCCTGAACTCTGGCTCCCAGTAGCAGGAGAGTGGACCAAGGGCCAGGGCTTGAGTACAGCAAGTAAGGCACTTGACTACAGTGGAAATTTAAAAGGATGTTTTAAAAAAAACTCTGTAATCAACATAAGTAATATTTTAATTCAAAAAATTAAAATATTCATGATGAACAAAATAGCAAAATTTTAAAGACAGGCCCCACATCAGTGATTTTTACTTTTCCCCCGGGCTCTTGTCCACTATGGCTCAGCCTGTCCCTATTACTAATCCAAAAAGAGGAAATAAAGCTGTCTTTCTTCACAGCTACATGACTGTCTCTGAAGAAAATCCAAAGAATCTACCAAAAAAAAAGAAAAGTTCCTAGAACTAATAAATTAGAATAGCAAAGGTATTAATCTGCCCAGGTTGTCATAATAAAATACCAACAAAAATGTACTTCTCACTGTTCTGGCGGTTGGGAGGCCCATGATCAAGGTGTCGGCAAGCTAGGAGTCCTGCTGAGTGCTCTTCTTTCTTGGGTCGTAGGCAGCCGCCACCTCACTGTGTGCTCACATGTCCTTTTACATGTGCATGTGCCGTGTAGAGACCAAGCAAGCTCTCCAGGGTCCCTTCTCATGGGAGCACTAAGCCCTTCATGAAGTCTCCACTCTCATGACCTCCTCTAACCCCAGTGACCTACCAAGGGTATGTCTCTAAATAACACCGCAATGGATATCAGGACTTCACTAGATGAATTCAGAGGGTAGAGAGAATCATAAACATTCACTCTACAATAGCAGCGTGATCAACATACAAATATCAATTCCATTTCTATGTATTAGTAATGAACAACTGAAATTCAATTTTAAAGTACTATTTACAATAGCACCCCAAAATTACTTATATATAAATCTAATAAAATATATTCAGGATCTGAATATAGTTTTAAAACTGAATTTGTAGTTTTCAAACTACAAAACATTGATGGAAAAATTAAATAAAACCTAAGTAAGTGGGGAGATATACCATATTGGATTGGCAAACTCAGTATTGTTAAGATGTCAGATGTCAGTTCTCTATAAACTGATCTGTAGGGACAGTGCCATCTAAATAAAAATATTAGCACCAATTTTTGTACATATCAATAATCTGATTTCAATATTTATATGGAAAGGCAAAGGGACTGAAATAGCCAAAACACTTTCAAAAGTGAGGAAAAACTTGGGTGGGATGGCACATACCTGTAATCCCAGTACTTGGGAGGCTTAGGCTGAGGCAGGAGGATCGCAGGTTTGAGGCTAGCTTGGACAATTTAGAGAGACCCTGTTTCAAAATAAAAAGTTCCGGGGCTGTAGCTCAGAGGTTGAATGCCCTTGGGTTCAATCCCCAGTATCCCCCCCCCAGACACACACACAACAAAGTTGGAGGTCTCACACTATTTGATTTCAACACTTGCTATTTAAAAAACACACACACTTACTATAAAGCTACAATAATCAAGACAGTGTAGTATTGGCAAAAAAAGGAGAAAAAATAGATGATACATGGATCAATAGAGCAAAATAGAATCCAGAAATAGATTCACACAAATGCAGTCAACTCATTTTTGACAAATGCGCAAAGGCAATTCAATGACAAAAGTATAGTCTTTTCAACACACAGTGCTGGAAAATTGAATATCCACATGCAAAAAAAAAAAAGAAAGAAAGAAAGGAGGAAGAAAAAATGAAGATGAAGAAGAGAAGGAAGAAGAGAAAGAATAGAAGAGAAGGAGAAAAGCAATTTATGTGTATATCTCATACTTTGTACAAAATTTAAGTTAAAATGGATCATAGAACTGAATGTAAAACCTAAAATCATAAACTTCTAGAATAAAATATACTAGAAAATCTTTGTGACCTTGAGTTGTGCGGAGATCTTAGATACAACAGTAAAATCATGATCCATTTGAAAAACAATCCATTGGCCTTTATTAAAACTAAAATTTTTGGCTTGTCAAAATACACTGTTAACAGATAGAAAACACAAGGTACAGACTAGAAAAATACTTTCAAAGCATGTATCTGACAAGGAACTTGTACCTAGAATATGTAAATAACATTCAAATACCAGCAATAATAAAAACAAATATCCCAAAATAAAAGTAGGCAAAAGATTTGAACAGACACTCATCACAGAGAAAGAATAAATTTAACTGTATTGAATTAAAAATAAAATTTTAAAAATGTAAGAGATTTTGCTAAATCATACTTAGATAATATTTATAGCTTGGAATGCATATATTAGCAAATAATAAAGGATGAAATGATTGCATTAATGCTTCAACAAAAACAAAGTTTAAACCACTAATATTCTCATGGGAAATAGAGAGAAAAGATAAAGAGAAAAAAATAATGAAAGACAAAACAAACACAAAACAGAGATTTCCAAAGCAACATGTTGGTACTTTGATACAAACAATAAAATTGAATACTCCCTGAGGAGATGAGCTTAAATGCACACATAGGCCATGTCAGGAACGAGAAAGGAGGTCCTAACTATAGATGTGGGGCCATTAAAATAAGAGAAGTTTATGAACTTCGAGTTTCAAACCAATACAGTAGAAAATATGGGCCAAATAGACAAATTCTTTAGAAATCCTGACACTAAGTGACATGGAAAAATCTGAACTATCCTATCACAATGAAAAAAAAAAATTTAAACCCTTCCACCAAGAAAGCTCCAGGCCCTCAGATCTTCAACAGTGAGTATTAACATTTAAGGAAGTTGATGCTAATAATTCTTTTTTTTTTAAATAGAAAAAGAAAGACCCTCCTTTAACTATTTTACCTTGATGCCAGATGCCAAAACCTGAAAAGGACATTGAAGGAAAGAAAAATTACAGACTAATCCCATTCCTGAGCACAGATGCAAAACTTCAAAACAAAATGTTATCACCGAGCTGGGCATGATGGCGTGTGCCTGTAATCCCAGTGCTTGTGAGGCTGAGACAGGAGGATTGCAGGTTCAAAGCCAGCCTCAGCAAGTTAGTGAGACCCCATTTCCAAATAAAAAATAAAAAGGACTAGGGGTGTAGCTCAGGGGTAGAATGTCCCTGGGTTCAAACCCCAGTACCACACAGCAACAAACAAACACACACACACACACACACACACACGTATATATGGTATTTATGCATCACCAAATCCAGTTTTATAGTAGGAGAGTATACAGCACAACCAGATTGGTTTTATTCCAGTAATGCAAGGTTAATTTACCATTTCAAAAAATCAAAGCAATTCACCACATCAACAGGATTAAAGAGAACGCTTACACGTGATAAATCATCAAGCTGTACACTTTTATTTTATGCACTTATCTATATGTGGGTTATATTTCATAATTTAAAAATGAATATAGTGAAGGCACTTAAAGCAAACTAGACTGCTGTGAAATTCACACATCTTTTATAACTAAAAATACCAGACAATATACATTTTGAAAAACTGATTGTGTGGCTGAGCTTGCAAGAAAGAGCAATCCTCGGGGTTAGAAGGATAACAGAAACTGGGAGCCTGATGTGGGTGTTGAGACGGTCCTGGGTGGGGGGCTCAGGGACAGTACAAGTGACAGACCCTGGGTGCTATTGCCTGAGCCAGATGAGGGTGTACAGGAGAATAAGCACTGAACTGTGGGCATTTTAAGCTCTGGCTGCCCGTGAGACTCTTGAAGTCGAATGGACGGTAGTTCATCAGAGGCTAAGGGATGATATGTAAGGTAGAGATTGAAACTTGGGAATCTGGCCTGTGGGTTGAGTTTAAGGACTGCCTTCAGGGATGCGGAACCTTTTAGACTCTGCTTTTCTCTAGGGTGGCACGCTCCCTGTCACTATCAGCATTTTCCACGTGCACACGTGTTTTCCCTCTTGACTCAAGGCAGGGGACATTTCTAAATCCTCCCTATGGGGTGCAAAAAAAGATACTCCAAAAACAAGCTTAGAGAACTATTGGTGATTGTGTCAAGGAGCAGGACGCCATGGAGGAATTCGGTCAGGGGCCGAACATGCTGGAAAAGCAGGTGAGCCCGGGAAAGGGGGTGCGCTGGAAGAGGGAGCGACGGGCTTCTAAAGAGCCACCCAGGAAGCTGCAAGGGCAGGCACACAGTGGGAACTCACAGGAGCCTTCAGAGAAGAGGAGGCTGATGCCACCTGGGCCATAGACTGCTCTCTTTTTTTCAGCCTGACACGCGGCTCTCAGGGGTACTGTCTGATTGATGGATTGCTTAGGAAAGTCCCTCCACCTCCTCCCACCCTGCCCTGCCACACCTGGCTCTGGGTGCACGGAAGGGTGTGAAAGGAACAACCCACACCCTAAGCTGCATCCAAATTCCTTCCTCTTTTGTCATCAGAGCTGCATGTACTCTGCTCCAGCAGGTCGGGGAACCTCTGCACCTTGAGTCCATAAATCTGCTTTCAGATACTTTGAGCCACCTCTCCCTGGGTCTAAGAAAGGTCACTTGAAGTCCCTCCTTTCCAAGAGGTAAAAAAAAAAAAAAAAAAAAAAACAACCTGGCTGATGAAAGAAACCACACTATCCAAAGCCCTTGTCACGCTGGATGCCAACTCTCCCTTCTTTCTGAATGGCATTTTATATCATCGCCAAGTCCTGCGGAGCCATTGGTAGCCATGACTGGGACATCTGAGGGTGGGGGTAAGAAGGGCGGTGGGGGACAGCATGCACACCAGACTCACAGTCCAGGTGGCCTTTGATCCTGTGATCCTCCTAGAATCCAAGGCACCATGAGAAACAAGGCCCCATACCTGAGTCTTCGGGAATCTGAAAGGAGAATCAGGAAGATCAGTGAGCTACGCACTCCTTTTACACAACCAGAATACAGCTGGAGGAGGCATGGTATGGTACCTAAAAAGGAAGACAGATGGACATGAAATAATTGTACACAGAATATTCTGTAAAATATTCTACAGCATGCAAGCAACTGCTGCATTAAAAAAAAAGACCTGGAAAAAATCAACCAAGACATCACACTGTGTTTTCCAATTAGTCTATAATATGCATACCCATCTTGTTTTCTAGATAAATCTAGAATGCCTATGCTTATTCTTCACATATCTTGAAAAATACAAAAGTATTTTGGAAAGGAATAACGTGGATGTATTTGTTATCCTGTTCCCTAATTTGGCAGGGTATTGTTACTATAATTACTCAAGTAATTACAATAGTGATACCAGCTACGTTTATGTAACATGCCAGGTATGACATTCTCAGGTAGGTACCACAGAGGTTATCCATGGCTGGAGCTGTCTTCCATAGAGGAGGTCATAGCCAGATTGCAGTGTGCTGGAGAGTGAGATGGGCAGGAGACTGAAGCATGGAGAGCAAACTTATTCGAAGAGTGTGGTGTACAGGGCAGCAGTAGTAGCAATCTTCTATAAGGAGGTTGCTTGGACTTGCTGGGGCTGCCAGAACAGAATACTACAGACTGGGCAGCTTAAACCACAGGAATTTATTTTCTTGCAGTTCTGGAGGCTGAAAGTCCAAGATCCAAGGTGCTGGCAGGTTTGGTTTCTTCCGAGGTCCCTCTCCAGGATTTGCCGAGGCCGCCTTCTCCCTGTGTCCTCTCATGGCCTTTCCTCTGAGCACATGTGTCTTTCAATGTGTCCAAATGTCCTCTTCTTATAAAGACATCAATCAGACTGGATCATGGTCCACCCTAAGATCCTCAGTTTAACTTAATGGCCATTTGAAAGGTTCTAACTCCAAATACAGTCACATTCTGAGGTATTGGTAGTTAAGACTTCAACATATGGATTTATGGGGGGGTTGGAGCACAATTCAGCCCATAGCAAAGGTCAAGGAATTTTTTCATTTTAATATGCAAGAAACATCCTTTTTTTTTTTGTGGTACCAGGGATTGAACCCAGGGGCGTTCTACCTCCGTGCTACACCCCCGGCCCTATTTTTTATACTTTATTTTGAAACCAGGTCTCACGAAGTTGCGGAGGGCCTCACTAAGTAGACAGAGAGAGAAACAGGGAGAGAGAGAGAGAGAGCTGAGGCAGTCCACGAACCCGGATCCTCCGGTCTCTGCCTCCCAAAGTACTGGGATTACAAGCATGCGCCACCACGCCCGGCAAGTAACATACATTTTTAAAGGTTGTTATATTCTTCCTTTTTTTTGGTACTGGGGATTGAACCCAGGGGCCTTCAATCACCAAGTTATACCCCCAGCTCTTTTTATTTTGAAACAGGGTGTCACAAGGTTGCTGCATGCTGGCCTTGAACCTGTAGTTCTTCTACCTCGGCCTCCCAACTGCTGGGATTACAGGTGTGCACCACTGCACCCGGCTTATTTTTTGGTTGCTTTAAGAAAATACGTGAGGCTGGGT
Source organism: Glis glis (assembly GCA_004027185.1). Classification (NCBI taxonomy): domain Eukaryota; kingdom Metazoa; phylum Chordata; class Mammalia; order Rodentia; family Gliridae; genus Glis; species Glis glis. The sequence continues at coordinate 11,904 of PVJS01024561.1, forward strand.
ACTCATAAAGAAAAGAGGGTTTTTTAGCAGCTGAAAGTCCTAGATCAGCTGACCCCATTGGTTTGGCCTCTGGTGACGGCCTCACAGTGGATGCACGGTGGGGGAGCAGCAGAGACATTGCCAGACAGGAAGCCGCGACCAATTCAGAGGCCAGGCTCAGGCTGCTCTTACAAGAACTTACCCAGGGTCCCACAAGAACAACCTTAATCCTTTCCAAGGGCAGTGTCCCCAGTGACCTAAGGACCTCCCACTAAACTCCACCTTTTAAAGGTCCCACCAGCTCTCACATACTACACTGGGGACCAAGCCTCCAACACATGAGGCTTGGGGGAACAAACTACAACCAAAGCACAGCAGTTGTGGAAAAGGCCCATTGAGGAAGAGAGGACAGTGGGTAGAGGAGAAGCCAGAGGCTGGGCAGGGGTGGGGGACAGGGCCCAGGGAAGAGGAGCCCAGGAGGAGGGAGGCTTTTGCTGTAGAACAGGAAGGGTGGAAACAAGAGGGCGCTGCAGTCTATTTCTTTGTAACTCAAGTGTGGGAAGCTGGTGAGCCTTCCCAGGCCTCTATTTGGGAATATAAACCGTAACCATTTTGAGGGGAGGTTGGCCACGTGTGTCAATGATCTTAAAAATGTGCTGTTCTTTGACCAAGAAATTACACTTCAATTAATTTATCCTAGGGCAATAATTAGGGGTGTGCACCGGAATTGGTGTGCAGAGGAATAATTGGGGTGTGCACCAGAATTTATCCCAGGGAATAATTAGGGGTGTGCATAATAATAAGCATGACTAGACAAACCAAATCATAGCTTTGTTTATAATACAGTCAATATCCAAAAAATGGGGGCCTTGTGAAACCAACTATTGTACGTTCTTAGAATGTCGCACACACAAGTTGATAGGGCCATGAGAATGTCTGCAGCCATGAGTTATGGAAGCATGTTTATTACAAAGATTGGTGGGATGGTGTAGCCTAATAGGAGGAAATGAGAGGCCCACAATTATACAAAGAATAATTATACTTTTTTTAAAAAAGGTGGTGGACATATGTAAAAGGGAAAAATCAGCCCGCATGTGGGAGGCCAAGGTTAACTGTGGTGATCACCGGGTGGGGGGAATAAGGGAGCTAATTATTCTCTTTTTGCTTACCTATAGTTTTTAATTTTTGCCACAGTGAACATATTATTTAAGCAAGAGGAGAGAGGAAAGCAATAAAAACAATTTAATGCACCACCTGGATTTTTTTTTTCAGGGCTATTTTCCTTTCAGAAAACAATGTTTCTTTAACTTCTAAGCATTGTGCAAATGATGCTGGCACATGAAAAATGATAAAGTAGACATATATCGCTCCCTGCAAACTAAGAAGACAGCAGAGTTGCTGTGCTCCATCCCCAGGGCCCAGGACAACGGTTAGCACACAGTAGGCCCACAAAAATGGCTGAGGAAGAAGTTATGGAACGAGATGCTGTGGGCAGGGACGATTACTGGGTTCCCTCAAAAATGAGAACATCACATCTTACAGTGTGCTCTCTATGAAGGATAAAGTCCTGCCTTCGTAGGATAGCAAATTGCCACATGCTATGAATTCCTCACATGGCTGTAGAGTAGTCAAAATTTAGCACTTTCTTTCTACAAAGTTTTGGGTCTGTGAGAAATGGAAACTCCAGCTTCTACCCACTGCTCAGACAGCTGATCAAACCTGGACTCCGGACCCCATCAGATGAAGGGCACTTGCTTTCCCAGAAGTCTTTGAAGACAAAAGGCTTTGGTTCCGATGATGTATCATCCTCAGAAATGTTCCCGCTACTTTTCAGGCATATTGTCATTACCACAATATCCTGAAGGCATTACTTAGATGTCATGAAACGGCCTTTTAAATTCATGTTATGGGCTGGTCCGGCTATTTAATCTGGTTCTTAAATGTAAATGTTCCCGATACTATGGAGAGGAAGAGAATGGGAGAATATTATTAAAACAGGGGATGAGCCTAATGTCTTTTATCTGCCAGAGACAAGCCAAGACTCGAGATATTTATTGGTTCAGTACTTCAGCAACATGGTATTAATTGTCTTTGAGTGTTTTGATAGGTAGTTAATGCAAGGGTATTAATGAAAACAGCCCCACTTCATTTTAAAATTAACTGCTTGGCCATTGAACAACAGGAGCTGATAAATTATGGCAATAAATTTGTGATGGAGATTTATGTCCTCGTAACTCAGAGCCGGGCTGTGGGCATACTTAGAAGGGGTGGGGGAGATAAGGAATACCAAAAAAGAAAAAAAAAACAGAGCTTTTTTTCCCCCAAAATAGTAGCTCAGACCTTTAGCAGACGCCTCTGTGTGGGTGCCATGGTTGGTGACGAGCGGGCCTTCCAGGCAGCAGGAGCAGGTCCCAGGGCACCCTGTAGGATGAAGGGGTTTCCGGGGTGCCCAATTCTGCCTATGATTAGGGAAAGGGCCCTCATTCACCTGTGCTTCCGACAAGCAGCTGCTCCCTTGCTAAAGCAATGGGAAAGTCTACGAGAGGACCCAGCCAGGAGGGGAGGTAGTATTTCTTGCATAGTTGTTGTTAGGCTCTGGGCTAGTTGCCTAATTTACATAATTTCATTTAATCTCCACAACAATATTGAGAAACAGCTCTTATTAACCTATTATTAACTCAGTTTTAGAAAGGAGGAAGCTGAAACTCATAAAACTGAAATGGCTTGCCCTGGCCTTGCATAGTGCCTGCAGGCCTCAGGGCAGGGAGAATGTGGGGTTTGGAGGCACAGAAAAACCAGAATTTGAATCTCAGGTACCCCGCTCACTAGCTGGGCTTTTTTTTTTTTCTTTTTGGTACTAGGGATTGAACCCAGCGGCATTCTATGTCCAAACCACACCCCCAGCCCTTTTTATTTTTTCATTTTGGAATAGGATCTCCCTAAGTTGTTGAGGGTCTTGCCAAGTTGCTAAGGCTGGCCTCAAACCTGCAGTCTTGTCTCAGCCTCCCAAGTATTGGGATTACAGGTGTGAACCACTGCCCCTGGAAAGTTGGGCAATTTTGGAAAAAAAAAATTTAACCCTTCTGTGCCCACAGTGATTTTCATTTGATAACAAAGGGGGACAACTCAGTCAAGCATCATGGGAATTAGGTGAAATAGTAAAACGAAAGTCAAGGAGATGGGATTCCAAGCCAGATTTTCTTGACTCCAAAGTTCTCATGATTTAACCATAGAAATACATGACCCTGGAGAGACAGAGGCCAAGGTAGATGCCAAATCCAGAGCCACTGAGGAGTCAAACAGGGAGCCAAGAATGGGACCCACTGGCCAGGCGTGATGGTGCACACCTGTAATCCCAGTACTTGGGAGGCTGAGACAGGAGGATGGCAGGTTCATGGCCAGCCTCAACAACTTAGCGAGGTCCTCAGCAACTTAGAGAGACCCTGTTTCAAAATAAAATGGGGCTAGGGATATAGCTCAGAGATAGAATGCCCTGGGTTCAATCTATAGTACCACAAAAAAGGAAGGAAGGAAGGAAGGAAGGAAGGAAGGAAGGAAGGAAGGAAGGAAGGAAGGAAAGAAGGAAGGCAGGCAGGCAGGCATTGGGTGAGGTGTAGTACTTGGATTTGTAAAGGAGCAAAGATAGTGCAGAGTTGTCCTTGGTAAGGAAAGATCCCAACAAGGCCAGCAGCCAGGCAGACCTGAAGATGATGATGGTACACCTGCCGTGTGTGATAAAAAATCACCCCCAAGAACTTAGACACAATGGAAATCAGATTTGGCCCCTGAGCGTTCAGCTATATGCTGCAGCAACCCCGGCTTAAATCTGAGTGTATGCCAGAAATTTAAAGGTCTGAGAGGGTAGGGGTATTGGGAGGGAAGACAAGGACATTGTCTGGTGCTGAGATTCTGCTGTAGAAAGTCGTGGGCATAAGTTTTCTCACTGACATTTCCAAGAGTAGAAGTCATCCTGCTGCGGGAAGACTGGTGGGGGACAATGACTAATCTAGGGAAAGAAGTTCATTTCTAGAGTCAGGCATGGTGTTACACTCCTGTGATCCCAGTACCTGGGCTGAGACAGGAGGATGGCCAGTGTGAGACCAGCCTCAGCAACTTAGTGAAATCCTCAGCAACTTAGCAAGATCCTGTTTCAAAGTAAAAAGAGCTGGAGGTGTAGCTTGGAGGTAGACTACCCCTGAATTCAAGAAGAAGAAGATGAAGGGAAAGGATGAGGAGGAGGAGGAAGAGGGGAGGAGGAGGAAGAAGGAAGAAGGAAGAAGGAAGAAGGAAGAAGAAGAAGAAGAAGAAGAAGAAGAAGAAGAAGAAGAAGTTGTTCATTTCCAGGACTTGGGATTAACTGAGGGTTCTCAACACTAGAGAAGCTACTAACAGTAGGACTTAGACCCTGGACACCATCTTCTGAGATAGAATACAATCTAGTAGTACAGACAATATGGCCTGGGTGGACATCTCCGATGTAGCACCCACTGTAGCACCCACTGGTGGAAGGAGCTAGTATTTAGAGAAAACCAAAATGGAGTTGGCAGCAGAGGGTACAGAGGTACTGCAGGAATTATTCCTGACATCAGGAGGGCTGTGGGGAGGGCAGGGAACTGGCATTTTTGACACAAGGTGGTCAGCGTTTTGATGAAGCAAGGTCAGAGTCCCGGAGCATCGCTGGGGGAGGCACCCAAGCCGTCAGAGGTGGCTGGAAAAGGTTTGTGGAGGAGCAAACAAAAGAGACAGAGAAGACAGGTGGTGGCCGAGCAGGACGAAGGGGCGCATCCCTGGAGCTTATCTGCTTAACATCTTGCTCCATTCAGTAGCCTGGCATAAAAAATAACCACAGTCACGATTCGGCTCCTCCCCCGGTCCCCAGGCTCCTCATGTCTCATCACTCTTTGCCTCCTACTTTGGGCAGCAGCAGAACTGCATATGGTCACCCTTGTATCCATATTGCTTGTGAGCATTTGATTATAGACTCCCTCCGGCCCGAAACACTCCACCATCCCTTAAGGTCGCTAAAGTCTCTCATGCTCTGTTGGCATTAGATAGCTCCTACTGAAACCACTGTGCATCTCATCACTGTCCTTACCAGCTTGTCTTAGATTTAACCATGGGTCCATTTTCCTCACTCAACAGTGTACTAGCTAATGTCAGGAATCATATATTCCTTTTTTTTTATAGTCACAGTCTCCAGTGCTTAGCTCCTGCTGCATAAATTATGTTTCAATGACTAGTTTTGGAAAGATGGTCCCACACATTTAAACAAAGTATTCCTTTTCTCCTTAGATAAACACAGGATGCCCAGTTAAATTGGAATTTGAATTTCAGATAAACAATGGACAATTTTTAGTATAAGTTGCAAATGTGCGGGACATACTTATACTCAGCACCCTGTGTTTTTATTTTCAAAATCTGCCAGTCCCATTTCTCCTGTTAAATTTGAAGATAGTAAAAAGTATGAAGAGTGTAGGCAAAAGCAACATACTGCTGATGGAAATTTGTGGGACATTTGAAATACGATCAGATAACTGTGTGAATATAAAGGAGGTGAATTCCAGTGTTTACAATGGCACAAAGTTAGAAATAACTTAAACGTACATCAGTGAGGGTATTGGGGACCTGGGCACAGTGGTGCATGCCTATATTCAAGTACTTGGGAGGCTGAAGCAGGAGGATCACAGGTTCAAAACCAGCCTTAGCAACTTAGTGAGACCCTGTTTCAAAATAAAAAATAAAATAGAACTGGGGGTATAGCTGTAAGGTAGAATGCCCTTGGGTTCAATCCCCAGTACAAAAAAAAAGGAAGGAAGGAAGGAAGGAAGGAAGGAAGGAAGGAAGGAAGGGTAAGTATTGGTTAAATGAAATAAATTTTCTGTGCAATGGAACATTGAGATTAATAGCATAGGAACTGGAGTCGAAATGCCTTGGTTTAAGTCTTAGTTGCACAGGATACAGCATTTAAGACTGAGAAAGTTTACTTAAGTCTTCTATGCCTCCATGTCCACATTTGCGAAATTGGAATACAAATGTCTACACACCCCATACGCATGGAGAAGATTAAATACATTATACATGGGCCGCCGTTATAAGAGGGCCTGGCAGGTAGTAATGTCCAAATAAAGGCTGCTATTATTATTATCATATCATCATCCCTATTGCAGAATAGTACGATGTCATTAAAAATGTTTTATAGATTTATATTTATTAACATATAAAGATGGTCTCATTTTACAAGTGAGGAAGTACAATCAAAGAAGCATTTATGCAGCATCCCTGAAGCAAATAATTTTTCAGCAGACACACATGGAACAAGGCAGAAATGACCCCTTCCTTCATAAAACCTATAGGATCATGAGCACGCAGATCTTACAGAAAATACATACAAATTAAAATGTGATTAACAGTTTGATAAGAGCCAGAGAGGAATGCAAATAGAGCATAATGGGAAAGGCCTCATAATACAGGGCTATTTTTCCTTAGACCTGAAGGGTGAGCTGAGTTTTCCGGGCCAGAGCAGGTGGTGTGTGTGTGTGTGTGTGTGTGTGTGTGTGTGTGTGTGAGTTACTGGGGATTGAACCCAGGGGCATTCTACTTCTGAGCTACACCTCCAGCCCTATTTTATTCTTTTACTTTGAAACAGGGTATCACTAAGTTTCAGAGGGCCTCACTAAATTGCTGAGGCTGGCCATAAAAGTCCCGAGCAAAGCCGGGCGTGGTGGCGCACGCTTGTAATCCCAGTACTTTGGGAGGCGGAGACCGGAGGATCCGGGTTTGCAGCCAGCCTCAGCTCTCTCTCTCTCTCTCTCTCTCTCTCTCTCTCTCTCTCTACTTAGTGAGGCCCTCCCAAACTTCGTGAGACCCAGTTTCAAAATAAAGTATAAAAAAATAGGGCCAGGGGTGTAGCATGGAGGTAGAACGCCCCTGGGTTCAATTCCCGGTACTGCAAAAACAAAACAAAACAAAACAAATAAAAGTCCTGAGCAGAGGGAAATCTGGGCGACATTAACTGAGCTAAGACCAGTGTGGTTGGATCTCAGCAGATAAGTGGGAGAGGAAGCAAGATGAAATTGGAGGGTAAGTAAAGGTTTGATCACTCCGCATTGTAAAATACCAAAAGTTGAATTAAATAGGGTGGGGTGGTTGGGTCTTTATCCTAAGGTCTCTGAGACAATCTGACCCTCCATCCTCTTTGTTTTACTTGCCCAAGATTCAGAATTCTGGACTGGAAAATCTCAGTGGCTGAATTAAAGCCCTGTGTGTCCAGAGGGGGGACAGGGAGATTCCCCCTTCAGCCTCCGCCTCTCCATCAAAGAGCTGCTGTGTGAGCTCAGAGCCCTGGGCCCTCCAGACCCCGCTGAGCCAAGGGAGCCCCAGCCAGCCTCCTCGGTGCTCCCAGCCTGCAGCCAGCAGGTGCTGGTGCTCCCCTCATAGGGGTATTTCTCAAGACTTTGGCAAAGGAGATGTCCTCTGATCTCTCCCAGGAGACGTGGTTAAGGGAGTGAGAGGGTAAGTTGCACATGATAAATTCACTCCAGCATTCCTCTCTCTCAGAGTCTTTGGATTCTTTCCTTTACTTGATATCAAGGAATTTATGACATCTCAACTCTGTTTAATGTTGGCTACCACTGAGTCCAGATTTCTGTCAACCAACTGAACAAACAAGGATGTCTGCTCCCAGCTGCTCCGAGCTAGCAAAACTCTCTGCTAAGCGCATCTGTATCTGCGACTTCAATGTCGTCTAAAATTATGTGCCTCTGCCCTCAGTCAAGAGACTGCAGAATTCATTCCCGCGTGTACTCCCCAGGTCTTTGAAAGTGTAAATTAGCAAAACCTTGTGAATCATTTCTTATATGTGCCTCTTGCTCTTTGACTTTTTATCGCTCCCCTCCCATCACACACACACACACACACACACACACACACACACACACACAACATACACACACGTATTCTCAGTCAGATCCTGGAGATGGGAAGGAATCCACGGTTGCAGTGCAGATCATAAGCAGAACGGATTCCTTCTTTTCAGGTAAATCTTTTTAAAATTATTTTAAAGTGTTTCTTTTTTAAAATAAATTTTAAACCAGGTATGGTGGCTCAGGATTTGTAATCCAAGTACTTGGGAGGCTGAGACAGGAGGATCTCAGGTTCAAAACCAGCCTCAACAATTTAGTGAGGCCCTCCGCAACTTAAAGAGACCCTGTTTTCAAGTAAAAAATAAAATAGGACTGGGTGTGTTACTCGGAGAAAGAATCCCCCTGGATTCAATTCCCAGTGCCACAAAAATAAAAATAAATAAATATGTTGGTACATAATAATTGTACAAAATAGTGGGCTTCATTATGACATATTTGCACATGCTCACAACATAATTTGATCAGTTTCGTTCCTCAGTACCACCCTTTGCCCTCCCTTTTCCTCCCCATCAGTGGAACTCTTTGGGGTGAGGGAGTGACAATATCTTTGAACAGAAAACAGAGTCAGCAGTGAGGGGAGGAGGGCCCTGTTGGCAGCACAGGAAGGTCAGTGCTCCTGTGTACCCCAGTCCACGTGGGCTATCCTTATCAAGGCCTTAACTTCCTCCGGAGAGGCATGCCAGCCGGCGCTACTCCACAGAGTCCACCTGTGACTTGTTCCCCTTTCCCTCTGACGTGTGCTTTTTAGAGGTTGAAAATGCATTTAGCACTATGTAGAAAGTTCCTGAGTGTTTATGCCTCCAGTTGAGAATTTGAGGGTTTAAACTTGCCATTCTCTTTTAACAGGCTACCCAGGGCCATTAGGAGCAGCACCCTTCCACAGTCCTTGCAGAGTTCGTGTCTTTCACGCTGTCCCAGCACCTTGGATGTGTGTCCCCCCAGAGCCTTACTTGCTTTTGTTGAGCACGTCTTCCACATGCCCACAGGTGATGAGTGTGATGTTCTGCTATTGCGGACCACGGTCTTCCAGAGTCCTGTCTCTGGACCCTAAAAGGATGATCACTGTCCTCAACTCCCCACTGAGGCAGTGCGATCAACCGTGGATTTCTACCATAAAGCCCCTCTGACTTGAAGAGCCTGAGGCATATTTGCCAGCACAGACTTCTTTTTTTTGTGTGTGTGGTACCGGGGATTGAACGCAGGGGCGTTCTACCTCTGCGCTACACCCCCGCCCCTGGCCCTGGCCCTATTTTTTATACTTTATTTTGAAACCGGGTCTCACAAAGTTGCAGAGGGCCTCACTAAGTAGAGAGAGAGAGAGAGAGAGAGAGACAAGGAGAGAGAGAGCGAGAGATCTGAGGCTGGCCGCGAACCCTGATCCTCCGGTCTCCGCCTCCCAAAGTACTGGGATTACAAGCGTGCGCCACCACGCCCGGCCAGCACAGACTTCTATATCAATAAGCTGCAAAGAACAGAAACAGATTCTGATTAACTTACATAAAACAGGAATCCATCGGAAGGTATTGGGTAGCCCACCGATTTGGAAAATTGTCAGGAGCCAGTCAAGGCTAGGCAGCAGGAAAAACTGGCCCAGATGTAGCCACATCCAATAATAAAGGCAGCCATCATAGGCGGACCTCTGTCTGTGTAGCCTTGTCTCCTCCCCGCCTGGTTTTCACATCACTCGCTCAGGAAGCAAACTTCTGGGTAGAAGCATCCAACTAGTGACCATTGGTCACCAACCCTCACTCTAGCAGGGAAGGGGGCAAGTGGAGGGAAGGAATTCCCCTAAGGATTCCCCCATAGAGGTTGACTTGGGGACGCCAAGAAGCAACAAATGACCAGGATTGTGTGTTCTTTCCAGGGTGTCACGGAGCACCATGACATTGGCGGAGGGTCGGGGAACCTGACCTTGGTCGTCTCCATTGGCTCACTGAGATGCTGTGCATCCACGTGGTGGGATCATGCGGGTCTCCATGGAATCTGCCTCTTTCCAACCAAAGAGCAACGTGCCACGTTCTTCCATCTCTCCAGGCTTAAGGAACAACCCTCTGCCCCCCGCCCCCAGCACTCCAGGCCAGGGAAAAGTCTGTGGGCATCATGGTCTGTTTTTCTTGATAGTGCATCTGACCATTTCTACACTGGCCTATTTCCCCCTTTCTTAGACCTTCATCAGCAAAGAGCAGAGGACCCTTGACTCCCTCAAACCTGTCTGGAATTTCTGCTGTCCATCTCCCCCAGGACTTAACCTAAGGTGGGCAGGTGGCTGGGTGTGTTTCTAGGCAGTCCCCCATCTCAGCTCTCCTTCCCACTCCTTCCATCCTTTCACCTTCACAGTCTAGAGAATCTTTTTTTTTTTATGCAGTACTAGGGATTGAACCCAGGGGCATTCTACCTCCGAGCTACACCCCCAGCCCTGTTTTTTATTCTTTATTTTGAAACAGGGTCTCACTAAGTTGTGGAGGACCTCACTAAGTAGCTGAGGCTAGCCGTGAATCTGGATCCTCCAATCTCAGCCTCCCAAGTACTGGGATTACAAGTGTGCGCCACCACGCCCGGCTGAATCTAGAGAATCTTGCTGTTGCTGTTGTTTTGTTCTGAAGGCACGATAGTCTGGCTTTACCTCTATATTTCTGAATTGCTGATACCTTGAATTAAGCTTTTGAAACACAGAAGCCAAGAAATTAAGCCTTTGTTTTCTGCATTCTGCTTGGCCAGTAAACAGAATTCATCAGATCAGAGGAACGTTTATTACAGGATAACAAGAATATCAAGAAAAAAAGCTAATGTGAAAATGTTATCCTACAACAGTGCTATTTTTGCTTATGTGTATTTTTTTTTTTTTTTGCGGTACCGGGGATTGAACGCAGGGGCGTTCTACCTCCGCGCTACACCCCCGGCCCTATTTTTTATACTTTATTTTGAAACCGGGTCTCATGAAGTTGCGGAGGGCCTCACTAAGTAGAGAGAGAGAGAGAGAGACAGGGAGAGAAAGAGAGAGAGAGAGAGAGAGAGAGAGAGCGCTGAGGCTGGCTAGGAACCCAGATCTTCCGGTCTCCGCCTCCTAAAGTACTGGGATTACAAGCGTGTGCCACCACACCCGGTTGCTTATGTGTATTTTAATTTTTCATTGATTATATCAGATTACATTGCCATTTTGTTTGTTTGTTTTTTGGTACTGGGGATTGAACCCAGGGGCATTTTACCTCTGAGCTACACCCCCAGTTCTATTTTATTTTTTATTTTGAAACAGGGTCTAAGTTGCTGAAGGCCTCGCTAAATTGCTGAGGGTGGTCTTGAACCTGTGATCCTCTTGTCTCAGCCTCCCAAGCACTGGAATTACAAGGTGTGCACCACCACACCGGGCTCTATAAAAAACAAAATTACTTTAAAAGGTAGTGAGATCTTCATCAATGGAGGTATTCAAACATAGGCATATGGCCATTAACTAGGGATATAGCAAAAAGAACTCCAGTGTTAGAAAGCAGAATGAGATTAAGGTCTATTCTAAAGTTAATATTTTATGTTTTTATTACATTTTTATTTGCTCCACAGATGTTGGCATCATAATGGGAATATTTTGTGGTCTCAACTAATTATAAAAATTGAGAATGGACTCCCTGGTTTCTAATAAATCAATCAGCTTTGTTAATGGGACTTACACGGAATGCCCACAAGTGGCCATTTCCAATTCTATTGGCTTCCATACAACTCTTTTTGTTACAATGGCTCTATTGTTCTTTTCTTGGAGTGGGTGTTTGCTTATTTTCCCCCAGTGAGGAGGAGAAAGCATTGCTCTTACTCATGTTAGGAGAAAGCATCTTTAGAAACACTAAAGAAGCCCTGGACTTGAAATAAAGAGGCGCTACTTTTTAGTGTAGGAACCTGAAAAGTTACTTAAGCTCTCTGAGATTCAGTTTCTTACATGCAAAGTGCAGAGAGATTCCCTACTGTAGCAACACAATCCAAATTAAGCAAAAAGGATGAGTCCAGGTGTGACCTGATCCTGAATGTCATGGCTTCATCTCTGCTTCTCTGCCCTTCCCCTACTCCTTCCTTCTCTAGGACTCAGCTCCCCCGATCTCCTGTCCCCTTCCCTGGATACCTCCATTCAGTGACAGAAACAACAATATTACTCCCAGGTCTCTCCTCCACACACTACAAAGGAAGATGACTGATCTCCTCCAGGGATTACTGTGGATGGAAGAGGAAACTTCCCATCAGATAAACTTCCCAGCAGCCATCTCCTCATCCCTCACCAGCCAACCTAGGTGGCAAGGCCAGCCTGACAGGTCTTTGTGGCCCACAGTGGTCAGGCTGAACAACTAAACACTACCAGCTCCCCCTCTGGAGAGAAGGAAGAGGCCCTCCCAACCAGCGAGGGGAGCTAAGCCTGGGAAGGGGCTCCCCTCCAAGTGAAGATCTGGGTGCTACTTCAAGGAGAAGGAGATGGGGAAATGGAGGCTGGGCAAGTACCCACCCAGTGACCTCTATTCCTGCACAGTCCACTAGGTTAACATAAAAACCACATGAGCTTGTGAAAAATGACACTTCCCTGTACCTGTAAATTGTTGGACACAGACATGCAAAGTGGCATCTGGGGATTAATTTGATTCCTGGACCTATCACTTTGGACAATTTATACAACTCTGAGGCTTGGTTTCCCCATCTAAAATGAGAATGTCACCCTATGTTATGCTTTGGGTCTGGAATGTCCCCCAAAAGCTCATGTGCTGAAATGATGGTCTCCAACGCAGCAAGACTCAGAGGTGGGGCTTTTAGGCAATGAATGGATCATGAAGGCTCTGCCCTCATCCGTGGATTAGTCCATTTGATGGATAATCCATTACAGCTGAATGGACTGCTGGGAGGTGGGGCCTGGCTGGAGGAAGTAGGTCACTGGGAATAAGCCCCAGAAAAGTTTGTCTTCTCCCTGGACTCTTCCCACTCCCTCCCCGTCTGCTTCCTGGCTGCCATGAGCTGAGCAGCTTCCCTCCACCACTCCCTTCCATGATGATGTTCATCTCACCTCAGTCTCAGAGCAATGGAGCCAGCCCACCATGGACTGAGACCTCTGAAACCATGATCCAAAATAAAATTTTCCTCCTCTGAGTTATTCTTGTTAGGTATATTGGTCACTGCAATGCAAAACTGACTAACACACCCACTAATGTAACATGCTCACACATCTTTATTTATTATAAATGCATTTAGAGTGTACAGTCTAATGGATTTAGTATATCAAGAGTTGTATTTTTAGCTGAATTAGTGCTAGAATTGAGTCAACTGTTATAAACCCAGTTTGAGCTGGTACATTTGAAGGCCTTGCTTGCAACCTTAAGAAAACCACCCCTAGGTACACCAGTAAATTTTTAGTAACCATGACACTGAGATTTCAGATGGAAGGAATGCTTTGTGAACCAAATTTTTCGTAACATATAGAAAATCAAATTCATCTGTGCATAAGTCATCATGCCCTGAGCCCTTAATCTCCATATCTCTGATGCAGAAAGATTAATCTTAGAAGGAATAACTGACAGCCTATTGCCTCAGGCTGCAGAGAAAATGAAAATGTCCTCTACAAATGGGATTCATATTACAATACTTACGTACATTCTGTGCTAGCTGGTCTTGTTCAAATGAAAGAAACTTAGTCATTATTCTGTTGGAGGGTATCTTTTTTTCATTCTTTTCTTATTGTATCACTCAGAATTGTTAGAAGATAAAAAGAGTCCTGTTTCTTGCTAACACCATCTTATCTATAAGCTTGGCATTCCGAGGGAGGCAGTACTGCTCAGTGGGCTTTAGCTTGTCTTGTGACCAAATTCTGATGCAACTATTTATTTAACCTCTCCAAGTACCTAATTTCTAATTAGGAAAGTTGGGATGATAACATTGCCCACTTTATTGTAAAAAAACAAATGAGATAATGTTGTAAATTCATGAAAGAAAGTCTAACACATTTAATACATGTTAGTTGTTACTATATTTGGATTTCTGAGAAAGAAGGAATGTACTTATATTGGAAAAGTACCAGGACAGGTTGATACATATCCTGGTTTTAGACCTTGTTCCATCATGGCTTGCATGTTCCAATATTGAGGGACCTGGGACAAAAGTATAGCTAGAGGTCCCTGGCTCATGATTAATCCCCTTTTCATCCTACCCTCAACTCAATCCTGCACTGAGCTGGCTATATCAATTTGTGTATGCAAGTTCTTTCTGCACCCCCTCCCAAAGCAATTGGGAGTATAAGACACCTGTGGCAAGGTCTGCCATTACCAATGGGAGATGGGCAAGTGGAGTGGCTCTAGAAGCCATGAAAGCAAAATGGGGCCATTTGGGCAGGAACTTCAAAGTGTCTGGAACAAGTAGCATGGCCTACAAATAGAATGAGGGACCTAGGTGGTCATTTCCCTTTGGCTTTGTGGACATCTCAGCCTGTGGGGACAGGGCAACTCTAGGAATAACAAAGAAAGGGGCCCCAAAAGTATGGGACCCAGGAGGGAAGCCCCAGTTGTCTGGATCTAAGAGTGGTACCTATTTCATTTCTTGGAAATTTGTCCTATAGATAATGAGTGCCTAAGACTATGGCTTTTATTAAAATAGAATTAACATACCATGCTACTCAAATGTATGTAGAGTGTACAGTTGAAGAGATGCCAGTATATTAAGAGCTGTGTAGCTAGCACAATCCAACACATATGGCCCAGGGAGAGTCTGAAAGCAGGAGACTGGAGCCAGCTCTTCTTTAGGGCATCTCTCTCCTCATGTCCTCTCATAAAGTGTGTCAGTACACCGAATTTGATTCTAACATTTAAAGTTCTGGTACCACATGGCTCCAAACTGCAACCCAGTATCTTCATTGGTTCAACTAAGAAACAGTGATCTTTGCCAAGTACAGTGGTACATGCCTATAATCCCAGCCATTTGGGAGACTGAGGCAGGAGGATTGCAAGTTCAAGGCCAGCCTGTGCAACATGATGAGAACTCCCACCCCCCCCAAAATAAGCAAAAGTGAACTTATCCTAAACTGAAAAAAAAAAAAACTTAGCCTCCAAAGTAGTATTTTCCTAAGGGATCATCAAGGGAAATGTTGATGATTTGAAATTTTCCCTGTAATGCACTGATGTTAGAAGCAGATCTCCAGAGAAGATACAATTTCACTTTCCACCAGCACAGGAAGGTCATCCCAGTCTGCCCCAGGGCGTTAGAGATGACCTCTGGCTTCTGTCAGCCTGTGACTCAGGATCAGGTCAATTAGTGTGGTCAGTTGCAGCTGCGGCTCCTCAGTTCTTACAGTAATGCGGTTAAAAGCAAAATGACAAAACCTGGCATCTCCATAAGGACAACTATCCTTTGCTATCTAAATATGCCCATTCCCAAATTGGGGTGGCACATTCAGACTGTGGGAGGAATAACAGGTCAGCCACGTCTATTTGGTTCCTGAGTTTCCCACAGCAAATTGGCAGAGTTTGAATGGTAAAGATTTCATCCTACAACATAACTAAATTGATTCTGTTTTTTTCATTAGTTCAAATAGTGTGAATTTGGGTAGCAAGGATGGCTATATATTTATTTAAACTTATACTTCTGCACTTCTGTACTGAAATATTATATACATATATAAAATCATGCAAGTAAACACTTTTAATAGTTGAAATAAAGAATGCAATAAAAGTTCTCAGTGTGGTGGCAGTTTCATGTGGAGTGCATCTCCACTCTGGGGATCATCCTGGCCGGCTGGGAACCAGGAGTGTCCGGCGCAGAGTACAGATAAAACAGCCCGCTCTCTCTCACTGAGCCTCAGAACAATTCCCGGGCTCTCGTCTATATTCATAGCTATTAGTGTGGCTAGTGCTGAGGATGAATGCCTTTTCTTCATGTAGACTCATTTCACCACTTTGTAAATTTTGATGGTATTAGCAAATTTGTAATAGCTTCTCTCTTCTCTGCTTCACAGTAGATCAAACATTAGCATTAAATGGGCAGTTTATGATTTTTCCTTAAAATAGAATCCTAATTGTGTTTAAAAGTACCTTCTCCCTGGGTGTTTTTTTTTTTCAATAATAATTGCCCAAATGCTGAAAGGTTTCTGTCCTTCAAGAAGTTACAGTGTAGATCCGGCCTCTTCCGGCCTCCTGCTGAATTTTAAATAAGCGTCTGGCCTTTTCTGACCCTGAGGAAGGCAAGCAGGACTTTACCCAGGAACGAAGTTGCCAGTGCACTTGAAACATTGGATTCAATTTCATCAATATTTCTGTAGACTTACCATCTACAAGATCCAATAGTCTGCTTGAGCCTGAGGTTCCAGTGTATGTTAGCACTGGGTTAGGGAAAGCTTTATCTTTGTGGAAAATGTCTTAATATATAAGAACCAGGTCTTCAGACAACATTCATATTCTTCATTTTATCTTCATATCCAGTTATCAAGAAAGGAAAATTAGCTTGTCTCTTAGAGTGGCCGTCCCAGGTTTTTTGGTAACACAAGGTATTTCCTCTAAGACTGTACTTGAAACCATCATGTATAAAATGACATGAGAAAAAAAAAGAGAGACAGAAGGCTGGGTGTGGTGGTGCATGCTTGTAATCCCAGTACTTTGGGAGGCGGAGACCGGAGGATCCGGGTTCGCGGCCAGCCTCAGCTCGCTCTCTCTCTCTCTCTCTCTCTTTCTCCCTCTCTCCCTCCCTCTCTCTCTCTCTCTCTCTACTTAGTGAGGCCCTCCGCAACTTTGTGAGACCCGGTTTCAAAATAAAGT
>PVJS01024562.1:0-28562 GCA_004027185.1 Glis glis
TTTACCCGTCATTGACTACCAGCCACTGCTCAGGGGGCTGCACAAAGCTATATCCTGTGCATTTCAGCCTTAACTTTCCATCTAGTGCTGAGAAAGCATTTCACCAAAAACAGGAGACAGACATAATTCCAGAGGAGTGAGAATTCCAAGACCCAGGACACCTTTTTCTACGGGCATACTTCCTTGAAGCTTTTGCCACATCATGCGTGTAGGTTCACGCAGACTCCGTAGGAGGCAAGGCCGTGGCAGGCTAGGAAGAAATATTTGAAATACATGTATCTGACAAAAATTGGTATCTAGAATGCATGAGGAACTTCTTCAGCAGTAAAAAGATGTCACCCCATAAAAGAAAATATTTGAATTATTTACACTACTTGAAAATCATTAATATCAGGGAAACATATATTAAAAGCACAATGACATACCATTAGAGATGTTTGAATAGCAAAAACTAAAAGACCTAGTGCTGGTGAGGACATGAAACAATGGGTGTTCTTATATGTCGCTGTTGGGATACAGAATGACACAACTACTTAGAAAACCATTTGGCAGTTTCTAATAAACTGAAACTGAAACCAACCCAATGGCCTAGCAATTCCATTTTGAGCTTGTAACCAAGAGAAATAAATGCATGTGGCCCCAAGATAACTTTTAGCAAAATGTTCACAAATGCATTTTTCATAATAGCCCTAAATGAGGAACAATACAAATGTCCAAATGTCCATCAACAATGGTTAACATAAAAATTGTGGGACATTTGTAAAATGTAATACTTTTCAGCAATACAAAAAATGATTCATGAAGCATATGGATAAATTTCAGAATCATTATGTCAAATAAAAGAGCTAGACAAGAGTACATTTTATATTCAATATGAAATAGATTATATGTAAATGAAAACATCAAGAACATGTCTTATCTATGGTGATGAAATAAGAATATTTCTTGTCTTGGGAAGGGGTATTGACGGAAAGAAGGCACAAGGGAACTTTTTAGCATGATTGAAATGTTCTGCATCTTGATTTCTAAAGTTCTGTTGGTATTTTTTTAAAAAGAACATTTGAAATAGGGGAGTGGTTAAAATTTTCTTCTTGATAATTATTTATTTTAACATATATATAAATGTTACATTGTACATATAGATGTATATAAGTATTATTTATCAACCAAAAATAAAACAAAATTATGATATTTGAGTTGTAGAAATTTGATATGAAACATTCTTATGACATAATGCTAAGTGGTAACAAAGGAAAAATCACAAATTTTTATCCTTTGATGTCAAATTTGTAGAGAAAAAAAGTGTGTTTATGCATAGGAATACATGGGTACTTACATACTCATGGCAGAACTGTGAGGAAAGTACACTAAAATAGTAATGGTGACTGCCTCTGGGTAAGAAAGTTATGCTAAACCTTATTATATTTTTCTTTAATATGGAAGAATTGCCTTCCTAAATAGATAAAAATGTAAGGTGTTTTTCATTGTGGTTCTTAGGCCTGGAAATATAGGCCAGTGGTCATGCAGTTCCATAGCACACACAAGGTCCTGGGTTTGATCCTCAGCACTGCAAAAATAAACAAATAACTAAAATAAAATCTTAAGTGTCCAGTGGCCATTTCCTCAGAGTGACATTAGGGCTTATCACAAAAGTTAATTAAGTCCTAATACTGATAGTGGCACAATATGCTATTTAACCAAGGTCGTCTAGGTGAATATAATACTTAGGTATTTTAAACCAAAGCATTTTATGTGCAGTCTGAGTATGTGGTAGGTTGAATAATGAACCCCTAAAATGTCCATGTCCTATTCCATGGAGCCAGTGATTATGTTCATTTACGTGGCCAAAGGGATTTTGCAGATGTAATTAAGGATTTTAAAATAGAAAATTATCCTGGATTATCTGGATAGGCCCAACGTAATTATACTGGAAGCAGTTATTTTAGAGTCAAACAGAAGGTGGCGTGGTATTGAAAGCAGAGAAATTTGAAGATTGCTCTTTTGCTGATTGTGAGGTGAAGGGAGGGGCCATGAGGAAGGAGTTCAGGTGTGTCTAGAAGCTGTAAAATGGCCGATAAGTATATGAAAAAATGTTCAACATCATAGCAATCAGGGAAATTCAAATGAAAACTACACTGAGATTCCATCTAACTCCAGTCAGAATAGCAATCATCAATATGACAAACAATAATAAATGCTGGCGTGGATGTGGGGAAATAGGAATCCTTGTACACTGTTGGTAGAACTACAAACAAGTACAGTCACTGTGGAGATCAGGGATTGGGAATGGAGCCACCATATATGACCAGCGATACTGAACCTGGGCATCTTTCCAAAGGAATTGAAATCAGAACATTATAGCAATACATGCATATGCATATTTACAGCAGCACAATTCGCAATAGCCAAATTACGGAACCAGGCTAGGTGTCCATCAACAGGATCACAAAACTGGTATACACACAGGATGGAATTTTACTCAGCCACAAAGAAGAACAAAATTATGTCATTTGTAGGAAAATGGATGGAACTCGAGAATATTATGCTAAGCAAGATTAGCCAGTCTCAAAAAATGAATAGTTTTATGTTTTCTCTTATATGTGGAAGGTAGATAGAAATTGGAAAACAAGGATAACATCAGGTAGAAGAGCGGAGACTCCAATGGAGTGATGGAGAGGGTTTAGGAGAGAGAGGTGGGGAGATGGAAACATGAAGAATAGAACAGTTGTAATAATGCTACATATGTATATAAAACTACCAATTCCAGTCTCAAAGGCTTGTAGGGGGAGGGGGAGGAAGAGGGTAGAACCCGGAGGGAAGTGCTCCAAGAGTTGTGTGCGTGTATATTCTTATCACTCTATACCTCAGTATGATGTATAGTTGCAATGCATCAAATAAAAGTAAAAATGTTAAAAAAATGCAAGGAAACAGATTCTTCCCTGGAGGTCCAGAAGAAACCAAGTCTAGTAATTATCATTCCAGTGAAGTCTCACTATGGGCTTCTGACCTCCAGAACCTTAAGATAATAAGTATGTGTTTTAAGCCCCTAAGTATGTGGGAATTTGTGACAGGAGCAATAGGAAATTAAGACAGGCAAGGGTTCATATTTTGAGTCAGAGCACTATTCTCATTGGCCAAATTATGTCATGTACATAGCCACACAGGCTGAATCAAGAAAGTTCTGGAAAATGTGTTAAAAGTGAAGAAATGATCCCATTTTGTAGTCATCTTTGGTTTCTCCTGTAGCATCTGTGAAGATTCTCAAAAAAGCTTGTGTTTACTTTCCCAGCCCTCAGATGGATGGATGATGGCCCAGAGCATCCTATATACCCACCAAAAGGGATAGCATCCCTTTATCTAGACATGGACAGTTAAGCATTTTAGGTGGAGGGAGGTTGTATATTCCATGGAGAACCTTGATAAAAGCCCTGCCAAGAAAACTGTATGCTCACAGATTTTTGCACATGATTTCAATGATTCAGGGAATTCTCTAAAGCTAAACGTTGGGCCTATAGTTTCTTGATTTCAGCTGAATAACCTCTGTTCTGAAGGCAAAGACAAATCTCTTTTTCACTCAGGTGGTTACATTTGCAGAATTTCTGCTTAGAAGCAAAGCTCTACATTCAGCAAGTTTTATGACAACGGTAGCTTGAGGCAAAGCTGCATCTGGCTGCACCCAGAATCTGCTTCTACAGGGCCAGGAATTTGGGGCAGTCCTGATGCTAGGAGCTTGTTCTATTACATCCACTGGCATGGTGGAAGCAGAAATAACCACTTAGTTTTTCCGTGAAAGCAGTGCTTGAAGTGAGTCATGTATTTCTAATCCATTTTTCATGCTCTTAGGAGTCTTTCTCCATTTGGGAAAAAGTCTTTTCTTCAGGAATATTAGGCTCCTAGCTCTTCATAGGTGAGTGGAGAGAGAAAAAGTTCCCTTGATATGGCTCCAACCTGCCTTTTCATTCTTATTTTCATTTCTCCTCCTGGAATAGCTTCTGCTCCAGCCAAACTGTCATTCTTTGTTTTTTTAAAAAAAATCCATACATATTCCTACATCTGAGTCTTTCTCCCATCCTTTTTGCTCCCTGATTCATCTATTATCTATGAATAAATGATCTGTTCCTTTCTTTCTTTCTTTCTTTCTTTCTTTCTTTCTTTCTTTCTTTTCTTTTCTTTCTTTCTTTCTGTACTGGGGCTTGAACCAAATTACATCCCCAGCCCTTTTTACAAAATTTTTATATTGAGACAGGGTTTTGCTAAGTTGCCAGGCTGGCTTTGAACTTGCAGTACTTTTTTTTAATTTAGTCTAGCTAAGGATTGGACAATTTTATCTTTTTGATCAACCAATTCTTAGTTTTGTTGATTTTTCCGTTACTTTTCTATCTTTATTTCTGCTTCAATCTTTATTA
The DNA here is from genome assembly GCA_004027185.1 of Glis glis. NCBI lineage: Eukaryota > Metazoa > Chordata > Mammalia > Rodentia > Gliridae > Glis > Glis glis. The sequence goes on from PVJS01024562.1 coordinate 4,407, forward strand.
TCACCCTTTCTATGCTAACATTGGGTTTTGGTTCTTTTTTTCCTAATTCCTTGGGTTGTAAAGCTATGTTGGTTAGTGAGATCTTTCTTCTTTTTAATGTAGGCATTTAATTCTATGAACTTCTTAGTACTACTTTTTCTCCATCTCATAAGTATTTTCATTTTATCACAAGGTATTTTTAATTCCCTTTGGATTTCTTGCTTATAATTAATCATTTTTTAAAAGTGTATTTAAATAATGTTTAAAAGTTTTCATGTGTTTGTGAATTTTCCTGTACTCTTTCTGTTATTGATTTCTAGTATCATTCCAATGCGGTATGAGAAGATACTTAGTATTTCTTCAATCTTCTTAAATTTGTTAATACTTTTTTTTGTGACCTGATATGTATTCTAACCTGGATAAAATTCCATGTGTGCTTGGAAAGAATATGTGTTTTGCTGCTGGTAGGTGGAAATTCTGTTTATGTCTGCTAGGTCTATTGATCAGCAGTGTTGTTCAAGCCAGCTGTTTCCTTATTGATTTTATGCTCAGATGTTCTGTCCATTATTGAAAGTAGAGTAGTGAAGTCTCCTACAATTATTGTATTGTCAATTTACCCCTTCAGATCTGCTGATGTATGTTTTATATATATAGATGCTTTGATGTTAGGAGCATATGTATTTACAACCATGACATCTTCCTATAGAGTTGACCCTTTTAATTATGATATAATGGCCTTTGTCTGTAGTGACAATATTTAATGTAAGTCTTCTCAGATATAAATATGACGAGCTGTGCTGTGTTTTGGTTATCATTTCCATGGAAGATCTTTTTTATCCCTTTATCTTCAGTCTGTGGGTTCTGATATGTAATGTGAGTTTCTTGTATACAGGATAACACTGGATCTTGTTTTTTAATTCATTCAGCCAATATGTGCATTATGATTATAGAGTTTAATCAACTTGCAGTTAACACAAGTATTGATAGGTGCAGAATTAATATTTCCCTTTTTTACTTGTTGTCTGCTTATTTCGTAGTTCTTTTTCTCTCTCTCTCTTGATTTTTGATAATTTGATGATTTTTGTAGTGGTATGGTTTAATCTCTTTCTATTTTATGTATCTATAATAGGTTTTTTCCTTTGTGGTTACCATGAGGCTAGTATAAATCTTCTATTTTTAATCCTCTGTTTTATTTTGATAACTTTAAAATTCAATTGCATATAGAAAATGTATGCTTTCACCACCTTCCTCTCCCCCATACATTTTCTTCAAGTCAGAGTTTATTTCTTTTTACATTGTGACTCTTTTATCAAAGTTTTGTGATTATATTCTTAATTTTTTAAAAAATATTTAACCTGGGTGTGGTGGCGCACACACCTGTAATCTCAGTACTTGGGAGGCTGAGACAGGAAGATTGCAGGTTCAAGGACAGCCTCACCAAAAGCAGCGAGACTCCCATCAACCTAGTGAGACCCTGTTTCAAAATAAAAATAAAATAGGTCTGGGGATGTAACTCAGAAGTAGAATGCCCCTGGGTTCAATCCCCAGTACCCTCTCTCTCACACACACAAAGGTAGGAAGACTCTCAGCAACCTAGAGAGACTCTGTTTCAAAACAAATAATTAAAAAAGGGCTAGGGAGGATAGCTTAAAGGTAGTATGCCCCTCCCGAGTTCAATCTCTATTGCCACATAAAAAATTAAAAAAAGGAAATAAAACTTTTATATTAAGTTAAATTTTATGTCACCATCACAATGTTATATTATTCTGTATCTGACTATATATTTACCGTTACCTGCGGTATTTATACTTTGATATGGTTTCATATTTCTGTTTAGCATGTTTTGATTCTATCTGAAGAAGTCTTTTAAGCATTTCTTGTAAAGTAGATCTAATGACGAAAAATTACCTGCCTTTTAAGGTCTGGGAAAGATTTTATCTCCTTTTTATCTTTAAGAGATAGCTTTACAGGGTATAGTATTCTTGATAGAAATTTTTCTTTTTTTTTTTACAGCGCTTCAAATATGTCATTCTATTCTCTCCTGGCCAGCAAGATTTCTGTTGAGAAATTCACTGATAGTCTCATAAGGGTTCCCTTGAATGTAATGAGTCACTTCTCTCGTACTACTTTCAAAAGTCTATCTTGCTTTGGCTTTTTGACAATTTAGTCATAATGTGTCTTGCTAAAGGTCTCTTTATGTTCAACATATTTGAGATTGTATGAGCTTCTTGAGCCTAGATGTCTATTTCTTTCCCCAGATTTAGGGCGTGTTTGGTTATTTTCTTTAATCAAGGCCCCTTTCTCATTTAGTTCTCCTTCTGAAACTTATAATGTGTACATTGTTTCATTTGATGGTGTCCCATAAATACTGTAGGCTTTCTCTACTCTTTTTTCATTTTTATCCTCTGAACGGATAGTTATGTCTTCAAGCTTGCTGATTCTTTTTTCTTCTGTTTGATTGAATCTACTGTTGAAGCTCCCTATTGCATTTCTATTTTATTCATTATATTCTTGAGCTCCTGAATTTCTGTTTAGCTCTTATTTATAATGTGTATATCTTTGTTGAGCTTTTCACTTTGTTCATGAACTATTTGCCCAACTCTTTCTTATGTTAACCTGTTTATTTGTCTCTCTTCTCATTTTCTGAGCTTCTTTGGAAAAATTATTTTGAATTCTTTGCCAGGCATTTCATGGATTTGCATGTCTTTGTGGTTGTTAACTGGAACTTTACTGTGTTCCTGTGATCATATCATGCTTCCCTAATTTTTCATGTTGCATTGGTGTCTGTGAACATGAAAAAGCAGTCACCTCTCCCAAACTTTGTAGAGAGGCTTTGGTAAAAGAAGATCTTTATTTACAAGGGGCATTGGAGCTCCAGCTGGGGGTACATGTGGGAGCATTCTGTTGTACCAGGTCCAGGGGTAAACAGGGTGAAAATATGGGAGCATGCAACAGGTCTGAGCTTGAGGATGTCAAGGTTTGATGGCTCAGTTAGATGGATTCCACTACATTGTAAACTCTATGGTCTTCAGTGGCAAAAAGTGAGAAATTGATCTATGGTGGCTACATGAGTTTCTGGGGTCCTCAGTGGTGCTTCTGGGTCTAGTGGTGAGAACACCTGTGTGGATGAGGGACCAGAAGTGGGAGCCAGAGCTCACTACAAGAAAGCACATGGTATTGAAAGACCCTGAGGAATGATCAATCATACCTCCTCTTGTTTTCTTCTCTTGTTTTCTTGCACTCCCTCGTCCTCTACCTTTCCTTCTATTCTTCTTTTTCTTGGTTCCCATCCTCCTTGTTTTGCTCTTTCACCATGAAGCCCACTAAGCTCTTTGCTTTGCACTCAGAGACTAATCCTTTCTCAGAATTACTACAATCCTAGTTATGCTTGATGTCTCATGAGAAATCATGCTACTCTGGCACCCTTATGGGCAATGTCACAAAAACATTGTAAGCTCTTTGATATCAGTGACCAATATACAAACCTCTTAGAATATACAGCACATTGGGTAGCACATTTTGCTCATCGGGATTGTGTTAGTCAGCTTTTCATCACTGTGATAAAATACCTGAGATAAACAACTTAAAAGGAGGAAAGATTTATTTTGGCTCACAGTTTCTGAGGTTTTAGTCTATGGTTGGCTGGATCCATTGCTTCGGACTCAAGGCAAGGCAAAATCTAATGGTGGGGAGGGTGTGACAGATCGCTGCTGCTCATTTCATGTTGTCCAGGAAGGAGAAAGAGAGAGAGAGAGTCAGACAGACATAGAGTACAAGGACAAGATATCCCTTTTGAGGCCATGCCCCAGTAAGCCATTTCCTACTACTAGCCCCCACCTTCCACAGTCCCCCCCAATTGTTCATTAAATTATGAACCCATCAATGGATTAATCCATTGATAGATCAGAACCCTCATGATCCAATCACTTCTGATGAGCTCCACCTCTGAGAATTACACTGGAGACCAAGTCTTCAACATATGAGACTTTGGGGGACACATTCCAACTCTAACAAGGATAATCCTTCCAAACATTCGTAGAAAGATGCATGAGATGAAGCCAGGCATGGTGGCGCACGCTTGTAATCCCAGTACTTTGGGAGGCGGAGACCAGAGGATCCGGGTTTGCAGCCAGCCTCAGCTCTCTCTCTGTCTGTCTGTCTGTCTGTCTCTCTCTCCTTAGTGAGGCCCTCCGCAACTTCATGAGACCCGGTTTCAAAATAAAGTATAAAAAATAGCGTTCAATCCCCAGTACTGCAAAAAAAAAAAAAAAAGATGCATGAGATGAAAACAGTCCTAGTTAGAAAGTAGACAATTGAGAAATTCACTTCTAGAAGAAATTCACTTCTAGAAGGAATTCACTTCTGTAAAGTGAGTGAAGTTTAGGTAGGTTCTGGATACTAATTGCAATGGCCAGCTCTCTGCCCTTACACCAGTAATTGTGAAAAAAGTGGTCTGGATTCTCATCTTTCCTTTGCTTGGAAAAGAACTGTCTTGGAAAATAACTTTATTATTGATCATAGGATGCCCCTTCAGCAGGGCTGATCTGTGGCTAAAGAGCAACCTGGATTGTAAGAATTCACTTTCTTTATGATGCTAAAGAAGCATAGAGAAGGCAGGTGCAGTGACTTATAAGAGACTTTGCAACCTAAGAAGATCCTTGTTGTTCTCCAACACAGGCCTGAAAAGAATCTTTTAAATCTTCAATCACAACAGGTAACCCTTTTATTTCCTGTTTCCTAATATTTTGTCTGTCTTCTCACTGGACTGTAAATTCCCTGAGAGCAGGAACCTTGTATGTCACATACAATGGTGTGTCTCCTGAGAGTGCATGGCCCAACCACAACTGTGCTCTGCTGCTATGTGTGGGTGTATGCATGAATGAAGAGGTTACATGATTTTAGCATACATATCCCAATCCATTTTCAACATACCACCATAACCAACCTCACCAAACTGACCTTATAAACACTGGGTGAAATAAGATTGCCATGGCATTCTGGTGCAAATCTTTGCCACCAATTCAGAGGTGTTCATCTTTCTTTCCTTTTTTTTTTTTTAGACTTCCATTTTGCCCTTAGTATCTTCTGATCTTTAGCACTTGCTGATAAGCACTGAAGGGTTGGGGTTGCCTAGATACCTTGATGCTTAAATCATAGTTTCTATCTTTCTTCATCTTCAGCTTTAACATGTCATTTTTTTTCTTGGTAAGTCCTTTTTTTTTAATTGGTGCATTGTAATCATACATCTTGATGGGTTTCAGGGTGGTAGAAGTATACATGCACACATTGGTCAATTAGCCCTCCCCCAATTCCCACCCCATTCCCTCCTTCTCGTGCTCAGCAGAGTAGTTGACTTTGATAAGTTTGTGTATGTACATCCTGTGCATTCGGGTGTTTCCCTCTTCCCCCCTCCCATCTCCCTCAGTTAGGTCGCCTTCTTTACTCGCCTGAGGTTTTCTCCATCTTTATCTGGACTCCCTCTTACGCCCTATTCACCCTAGCTTCCGCATATTAGGAAGAGCACCCGACTTTTCACTTTTTGTGACTGACTAATCTCACTAAGCATAATGTTCTCTAATTCCATCCATTTCTCTGCAAATGAAATTTAACATGTCATCTTAATACTAAAATTATATAGCTCCCACATATCAAGGGTAAGGCTAAAAGACTGGCAGGTAATAATGGAGTGTGGACTATGGCCAGGTGGCCCAGATGAGTGTAATAGATAAGAAAAAAAAAAAGAAGACTGAAGTAGCCCTTTAAAAATGGCTTTGTCAGCTCGGCATGGTGGCGCATGCCTGTAATCCCAGCGCTTGGGAGGCTGAGACAGGAGGATCGCGGCCAGCCTCGTCAAGACTCTCAGCAACTTAGTAAAAATGGCTTTGTGTTAAAGAACAAAGAGAAGAGAATCTTCATCAGGACAGATATTTTTTCTCCACTTAAAAAAGGGGCCCATTATAATATCCAATTTTAATAGATTACTATCTTTTCATTATTTAAGTTCACCAAAATCTTTTCCCCGAGGCCTCTACTTGTGTCTAAATTATGATGGGGGAACTAGACATTCTCTAAACTTTCCATATAGGTCACGGTCTAGAATATTTTCATGTACAGTACAGGTACATGTATTGTAGTGTCTTGTTTACTCCCACTTCACTGGTCTGTGACCTCACTAGTCTGTGAGCTCTATAAAGATCAGCATCAGTCTTTTTAATTCCATAATGTATACCTGACACCTATAGCAGTGATCATTTTACATGTATATATACAAAAACTATATATATATTATATATTTATTCGTATATTTTTGAAAACAATAAGTATTTGTTGAATTATGGAAAGATGCAATTACACCAAGTCTCTAGTTCCCATACTATATACATACATATATATATACATACATATATATACATACATACACATATATATATATATATATGTACACATATATATGTATAATCAGTTAGTAGGGCCATAAGATGTTACCATTGGAAAGGGTTTCTCAAGATTTTCTAGTTAAGCTCATTATCTATGTGCAGGAAGAAACTGAGGCACAACTCCGCATCATGGGCAATGTCTCACACATTTAGGAAGTGACTAATTGGTCCTACAATGCTACGTTTCTGTTCACAAACACCAGAACTTTAAAAAATGTGTTTATCTCCCAAAACTTGAGAGATTGTATTTAACTATATAATCACAGTGGATATAATAGGATCTTTTCTCAGTAATTCATCAGCCTTGCAATTTCTTGCAGTTTTCCCAGGTTTTTGTTAGGCTTGGTAATTTTCATGAAGAGATGTGACAGTTAATAGAAGTTTCTAGGTTTTAAAAATTTCAGATGACAGGAAGCTTCACTTATTTCTCTGTGTCAGCAAAAAACGCCTCTGCTTTGAGATATAGCCAGGGCTTCTGAGTTAATAAATCACCTTTAATACTTATTTTTTTACTTACTTTGTGCCAGATAATTTTCAAGGTATTTTGTGTGAATTAACTCTTGTAACCCTCATAGACACCCTGTAAGGTTGGTTTTATTATTATTATTATAGTTTTTTGTGTAGCACTGGGGATTGAACCCAGGGGCGTTCTACCTCCGAGCTATACCCCCAGCCCTATATTTTATTCTTCATTTTGAAACAGGGTCTTGCTAAGTTGCGGAGGACCTAAGTAGCTGAGGCTGGCTGCGGACCTGCGATCCTCCTGTCTCAGCCTCCCAAGTACTGGGATTAAAAGTGTGCACCTGGCTTATTAGTACCATTTTTATTTTGAGATTGAAAAAACTGAGGTACAGAAAAATTAAGATGTTAACTTCCAGAGGGTTATATAGCTAGATAGTAGAAGAGTTGGGATATGAAACTAGGCAGGGTATTTAAAGATGACAGAAAAAGAAAAGTGTTGTCATTGTAGATGAAGGGAATATCTGGCTCCCTTCCCCATTCTCTTGCAAAGGTCAGTGAGCTTCTCACACCCCAAGATATACCTTTGAAGGTCTTCTTTACTCAGTCTACTGATTCAAATGTTAAGGTTATCCAGAATCCCAGAATCACCCTCACAGACACGCAGCATAACGCTTAATCAATTATCTGGGCACCCTATGGTCCATCAAGTTGATACATAAAATTAACCATCACACTCATGCAGAGCAAAAAGCAAGAACTTAAGGAAGCCTCCTGGCATGTCAGAGTCATATTCATAATTCATCACCAACAGACAGAGGAACAATGAATTGGAGGAAGTTTTCCTACCTACATATTCCTGAAAACAAAGAGGTTTTAGTTGACTGGTAGTTACTTATAGATGCACAGTATATCAGAGTCTCTAGTAATAATTTGTAAATACTTGATTTTTAGTCAGAAAAAAATGCTTCCTCGACTCTTTTATCCTACTGCATCACATTTAAAACTAATTTTTAAAAATATTGTCAAGCTGCAAATCCAACCAGTATCTTCCAACCCACCCCTGAAGCTTTTTTTTTTTTTCTTATTTCTGCCCATGAACAGACAAATGGCTTGAAGATTTAGTTAAGGATGGGGTCGGGGGAAGGGAAGTAGTCTTGGTTGCCTCAGTGGGGAGAATTTTAGGTCCAATTTTTCTTTTAAATCCTTAGTTTGAAAGCAATTTCTACATTCTATGAAAGGACTACAGACAAGATTGAAGTGAGGGGTCTCTGAGAGGGAGAACAACCCGTTCACAGAGGGCTCTCCAAGGAGACTGATTAGGTCTCTTATATTGTTCAAGAGCAAAAAGAGAGCAGAGAGGTGTTTGATGCAGTGCTGGAGCAGGGCTGCTTGGGGATCAAAAATGCTTCTATCTGTCTGCCCTGGCTCTTGAGGTCAAGTTTGGAACTGCTTCCTGATAGAGGAGCTTCAGTCAAGGAGGGTCCTCTCCCCTGTGTCCTGTAGTGAAGCCGGACAGCCTGCAGCTCCTTGTTTCGTTGAATAAATAGATCCTCTGAACTAACTGATGGAGGGGATCAGAAATAAGAAGCAAGGGCAGTGCCACTTTGCAAGCCAAGGACTGTGAGAGGTCAGCAAGTATAACTATTTCAGTCTCAGAGGGTAATCAGTTAAGAACCTTCAAAGACAATGCTTTTGACCACTACATGGTATCTCTAGTCTTAGTAGGATGGTAAGGCAGCTTTTTTGTTTTATTTGTTTGTTTGATCATATTATGCTCTAGTTACGAATCTCTGCTTATCTGGGACCTTCTTAACTAAAATACAAGGGTTTTCAGCAATGTTATTTCTAAATCCAGCATGCGTGGTGTCAGGGACGCCTCGTGACTTAGAATAATTTTATAATATTACCATAGCAACTCATTGAAGGCACCATACTGAGAATATAAATCCACCACCAAATTGTTAAGAAGGGATATTTTTAACACATAAACAGTTAGAATGAAATAAAAACCAAATTGTGTTTTAGAGCTGTGGTGGTGCAGAATGAGTTAAAAATAAATCTGATTTTTTTCAATATAAAAAAAACTCTGTAAGAGAAATTCAATGAAATATGACAGGTGCTAAAAAAATCCTGAAGGAAATAACGCTTGTGGAGCAATATAAGAGTGGGCTGCAGAGAGCACGTGTGTATCAGAAGCAGGTTGAATTACACTGAGTAGGTAAAGCCAGTACGGAATGATGAAATTCATCAATGATACGATTGTGGGGTTGTTTCTTTCCCTAGCCAAATGTGCACAGTTTGATAATTTCAAAGCCAGGGAGTTGAAGACAATTGGAACTGTAAGGGTTCTTAGAGGTCATTTAGGACCCTTGACGTTCCCCTGCAAATTTCTCAGTAACTGAATAAGCCAGTACTCGATAGTGGTGGATCTTGGCTCTTTTGCCCGGCAGCTCCTACTTCTCCTTTGTATAGAAACAGACACTTAGTTTTTCTTAGTAAACAACCATTTCTCCTTATGTCCTGAGCAAGCTCAATTCATCCCGACTCCAGGCTCCTCAGGAGAATGCAGGACAGAGCGCAGTCTTTCCGTGACCATGACAACAAGATCAAGTCTGAGCAAGGGCTAACGTCCACATATGAGAGTTGGACTTTATTCTGGAGAAACAGGGCAGCGGGTCCCCCTCCCCCACTGGGTTTGCTCAGGTGGTAGGACATCAGCCAAGAGGAGCAGGTAGCCATCCTGGCACACACAGGACTGAGCCTGCCAGATATAAAAGGCAGCGTCCAGAAATGTGACTCAAAGCCCCCAGCGGGCCCTCGCGATGCCTGGCAGTTCTAACACACGGCTGCTCAACTTACTCTCTCGGTTTCTGAGAAGTGCACTTCAGACTTTTTCCTTTCTCTTCAAGCTTATGTTTCCCTCTGCATCCAGTCAAGTCCAATGATCCAGATTTTTATTTCACTGTAAAATGGAAGCAAAGCAGAAGAGAGCTTCCTCTGTTTCTACTGGCCAATCTATCGGCTTTCCAGCTTCTGTAGCAATACATTGTTTCCCCTTCATTACAGTAGTAATCTATCCATGTTCCTGTCTAAGCAGTTCCTGCCTCAGTGCACTGGGAGTCCAAATCATAGCACCTACTACTCAGAGTTTGCACCTGAGTTTACTCTTTGCTCTCCTGAACTATCACAGCTTTCCTGTCTACTCTTATCCCCACTGTGTGTGTGTGTGTGTGTGTGTGTGTGTGTGTGTGTGTGTGGTACTAGGGATTGAACCCATGCACATTTTACCTCCATGCTACACCTCCAGCCCTTTTTTATTAAAGTGTTTTGTTTTGAAACATGATATTTAGCTGGATGTGGTCGTGCATGCTTGTAATCACAGTTTGTTGGAGGCTGAGACAGGAGGATCGCAGGTTCGAGAACAGTCTCAACAAGTAGTGAGACTCTCATCAACCTAGCGAGACCCTGTTTCAAAATAAAAATAAAATAGGATTAGGGGTGTAGCTCGAAGGTAGATTGCCCCTGCGTTCAATCCTCAGTACCATAAAAAAAAGAAAAGAAGCAGTCTCACTAGGTTGCTGAGAGTCTCACTAATTTGCTGAGGCTGATCTTGAACCTGTAATCCTCCTGCCTCATGCTCCTAAGTCCTGAAGTTACAGGCATGTGCCACCACACCTGGCTTATTCCCACTATTTTATAAACTTTCTCTAAGTTTTTTCAACTTAAAAAGCAAAAACATGAAAATCCTTCCCTTAGCTCCTATATCTACCTTCAAGTTTTGCTCTCTTTCTTTATTATCCTTTACAGTGAACTTCCTTCAGAGAGAGAGAGAGAGAGAGAGAGAGAGAGAGAGAGAGAGAGAGACTGTTGTTGGGTATTACCCAGGACCTTACACATGTTAGGCAAGGGCTATCACTGAGCTACATGCCCAGCCCTTTTTATTTTATTTTGAGACAGAGGACAGAGTCTTGTTAGTTAGCCCAGGGTGGCCCCCAACTTGCAATCCTCCTGCCTCAGCCTCCTGAGTATCTGGGCTTTCAGGTGTGTGCCACCAATGCCAAGACCTTCAAAGTATCTTCTACACTCCCTGTTTCCTCTTTTTGTCATCTCATTTTCTATTTGACCCTCATCAGTCAGGATCCTGACCCCATCATCCCAGTGAAATTGCTCTTGTCCTGTTTTCGCCTTGCCTAGTGACTCAGTGGATTTGGCACTGTCCCTCACTCTTACCTGCTTGACCTCCTGACCTCAGGTGACTTTGAGGACCGTGTTTCACTTGCTGTTCCTTTCTCACTTCTGTGGTCAGGTTCTCTTCTTCTCTAGAAGAGGGTTTGGAGCTAGATCCTCTTCTCTATTTACATTCAAACCCCATGGCTTTAAACATGATGTTTCCACCTATAAATAATTGCTATGTTTTTACCTTTGGCCCTGACTACCTTCCTGAGCTGGTCTATTATGCATCTATGTGAATCTCAAGATACACACTCATGAACACTTTTCTCTGCTTGGGTCCCAAAACATAAGAGTCAGCCGTGACTCTCCTGTTTCTCTTACATCACACATCATTCAGTGGTGTGGGTCACACGTCTGTCCACCCGCTCCATTTTTACAGCTTTGTCCTGGTCCAAGCCACCTTCACTCTCACTTAGATTATAAACATTGCCCACTAACTGGGTTCCCTGCTTCTTGGGGTGTCCTGCTCCACACAGACAACACTGGGCATCTGGTGGGAAAGTTCTCTTAAAATCTGAATCAAACCACAGCACTTTACTGCTCAAAACCTCCAGTGATGTTGGCTCTAATAAAATCCAAACTCTTTACCTTGGCCACAAGGTCCGACATGTAGGCCCCTTTCCTCGTTCACACGCCTTTCCCACACTTTTACTCACTTGGCTCCAGCCACACAGGACCTCTTGATGATCCTCAGCATGCGAGCACATTCCAGCCCAGCGCCTATACACTGGCTGTTCTGTGTACTTGGGCTGCTCTCCCCATATAGCTCACCTCCTGTTTCTTGTCACCTTTCTGACCACCCGACCTGCTAGTCTGTTAAAAAATTACAACATAAGCCGGGCATGGTGGCGCACACTTGTAATCCCAGTACTTTGGGAGGCGGAGACCAGAGGATCCAGGTTCGCGGCCAGCCTCAGCTCTCTCGTTCTCTCTCTCTCCCTGTCTCCCTGTCTCCCTGTCTCCCTGTCTCTCTGTCTCTCTCTCTCTCTCTCTCTACTTAGTGAGGCCCTCCGCAACTTTGTGAGACACGGTTTCAAAATAAAAAGTATAAAAAATTAGGGCCGGGGGCATAGCGCGGAGGTAGAACGCTCCTGCGTTCAATCCCCGGTACCGCAAAAAAAAAAAAAAAAAAAATTACAACATAACCCCGTTTTCTTTAGCCTCTCAGCACTTATTACTATTACTTATTACTTAGAATCTTACATATTTATTTGCTTACTGATAGCCCCCACCACTAGAAAGTAACCTCAGGAGGGCAGAACTATGCCCATTTTACCACTGTGTACTTAGCACTCTGAAGAGTACCCAGCACAAAGTGAATATATAACAAATTTTTTTTAAAAATCAGTGAATGAATGAGTGAATGAAAGCAAAATTCCCAACACAACATTTGAGCACCTGAACCTAGCAATGCCAGAAGGAAGCCCTCTACCCAACTTTTTAGTTACCTGAATTGGAAAATTTCCTCTGTCTTTTTAACAAATATCTGCCTCCAATTTCTTTTAATTTACACCTGAAGGGCTTTGACCACAGACAGTGTTGCGCTAAATCTGGCTCATTTCTCCCCAAATACACTCTCAGTGGTGTTGAAGTCAGGTTTATGGGAATATTTACACCATTGAAATCAGCAAAGAGCAAATAAGGCCCTTTTTTCCCCAGAGAATGTTAAAAAATGGCTGACTGCTTAGACATGTCACTCTGACTTGATATGGATACCAGATTTCCAGGATAAAACATGGAAGTAGGGAGACAAACTAGAAATAGTCCAAGAAAGAGATGTGGCCTGCTGCTGCCCTCAGTAGAGACAACTGTATTTTGAAAGATATATTTTGAAGGCTGAGCCAAGAGGATGTGAGTATGGATTGAGGGAAAGTATTGAGAAGTCAAGAATGAGTCCTTTGTTGAAGTTTGCACTATTGGATGGGTAGTGCTGAGAAAGGATGGTGTGGAACCAATTCCAGGCAAGAAATGGGATTGGCTAATCCTTTCAGTGAGTTGTAATGGAGGCAGAAGAGCAACCCACTGTACATTAGGAAAACAGATGTCTACCTCTAGGCCTTCTGCTGATTCTGTGAGTGACACCAGGCAGGTCTCTTCAGCATGCCAAAGAAGTCTTAGGTTTTTAATTATTTATGAGTAGATCAGTCTAGGTTGTTTTTAAGGCTTTTCCTAGCTCTTCACCTTCTCTGATCTCCACCTGCTTCTCCACAGTCCAGAACCCCAAGTTCCTGTTTGCACAAAAGAAAAAAGTCCTTGTCTCCAAAGTCAGAGCTGGGGGTTCTCTTCCTTGCCCCCTCATTTTTACTGAATTATTTTGCATTTTTCTGTTTCTGCCAGATAACTTCCCCAATGACAGCTCTTGTACATTTATTTCCTAACTTTTCAAGCTGTGTAAGTTCATCTCTTTAAAAAAAAAAATCTTGAAACAGTTTGTTTTATTCAAAGTAGGTCTTACAACGGGAGAAGTTCATCAGGAGCGCATGTATGGGGGAGTCATATGTACTTCCAGCCTAGACCCCTTTCTACTGAAGGACATTTTTCTGGTGGTCAAATTTGTCCAAATAAGACGTTCCAGAAACGGCATAGTCAGCTATTTGTAAAGAAGGAAAGTAAACAAAGTAAGAAAGATTAATGCATCCATCTTTAGGAGTAATGTGCTGCCTGTGTGCGAAAGAAGCAAGTGCTGTTGTTTCTAATAATGCTTCCATTAATCAACACCTTGAAGTAACTGCATAATGAGGCACAGAAGCTAATGAATATTAGCATATTGCTGCACTTTCTCCTTTGCTGGCATTAGCAGCAAGCTCAGTGTCGTGCCATTTCTTCTGTTCCAAGATATTACAGCTGGGGAGAGGAAATAATGACTATGACGATTTCCAAACAGGGCTCTGTAGACCACCCCCAACACTGACATATGCTCCAAACATAAATAAATAAATAAATAAATAAATAAAAGCATTTCTTGGATAGCACATGTAGAAAACCTTGCATATTCTACAATACACATGTGTTGGAGATTTACAAAGCATATTGTGAAGCTTTACAGAGAAGAAACTTATTTACTTTTATTTCATTCAAACCTTCTCAAATCACTTTGTTAGTATGATAACAATCTAGAATTTACGTTGAGAGAGGTACAGCTACTCTGGACAGAGTATTTACAACTTAATTCTTAATTTACTTAATTGTGAGTATAAAAGAACTAGATTTAGACCTTTTAGGCTGCACGAACCTCTATAGCATGGTAGTTACACTGTCCTTATCTGCTACAGAAATTGGGCCAATCTGGTCTCAAAGAATATTAACTCATTTTGAATCATATTCAGTCTATCTGCCTGATGGTGATGCAGATTCTCCATCTCAATGTCAGTATGTTTGTGAAGTTATTTTCCCAAACAACTTAGCTGTCTTCTAAGAATACCTTTTGAACTTCCTTAGTGGCTCAGCTTTGAGAAAATTCCACATAGTTATGCCAAGTTTGAAATCCAGAATTAACTTTCACTTGTTCAAATGTGCTATTGCTAAACTTCATGACACCCTCTCAGGTCTCAACTATTATAAAGTGTTTATTTGGTTTAGAAGAAAGGCTGCCATTTTATGATTTCTAAATGTCTTCTTTGAAGATGGCGAACTTTAGAGCAGTTTTTAATTCTGGGAAGGATCTGACCAGTCCACAGTACCTTTGGAAACTGTAACACCATCCTGACATCTGAGCCCAGCTAGGGGGGAAGGGAGCTGGGTGATTTCTATGACTTTGAATCAGCCTTTTGAAAGGAAAGGATGGAGACCAGCCTCTTTCCTTTCAAAGAAGTCATTAGAAATTCTCTGATAAATTAAAATGATTCTACAAGTTTTGCTATTAAAAGAAATGGCCTCAAATGGAATTCATCACGAGAAAAGGAAAATCAAGTCTGGTGAGGAAAGAGGCAGCCATGAGGGAGAGTCAATTGGGGCACAGAGTAGCATTCTACTGCTTAGGGCAAACTCGGGGACAATGGCTGAACTGGTGAGTGTTATGTAAAGAGCTCACACAGGGGCAGGTGGCTGCAGGAACACAGGTGCAGCACAGAATCCTGGCAGACTGTACCATGCAGGACTAAAGTTCCGTAGCTATACCCTGTGGCAGAAATAGAAGCCCTGACCAGTCAAAGTCTGCAATCTGTTAGTAGAAAGATAACTTTTCAAATTCCTTTTGCCTGCAAAGGGACCAACCCATCTGACTGGAAAAAACCCTACTGGCCTGTCAATTTGAAGCAGGAGATTTGAGTGATTAACAGGCTTTTAAGAAGACCTGTGGTTTTATCTTGTATTTGCTCACATTGTTTTTCTAGAGTTGTTCTTAGAGCTTCAGAAGTCTGACAACTTGCCCTGGACTCATAGACCCTGTCCTCTTCCTTGGATCATACTGGTTAAATACTCTCATGGTGTCACCCTGAGCACATCCTGTTTTCTTTTATGGAAAGAATCTTTGTATTCTCCACTCCTCCTTCCCCAAGCTCCAGGAGGGGAATCTGCTGAGAACATTTGAGATCACACAAAGAAGAGAGTCGATTTTTTACTAAATAGATTCTTTATTAGGTAAAAATGGGAAAATGTCCACATTCCTCCCTAGACTAGGTAATATAAAAGCTTTTTGGTTTACCTAAGGAGTAATCTATTTTTGCCATCTTCCTCAACATTTAGCAAAAATCTGCACATATGTTGGTTATTCAAAAAACACTTGCTAGTGATAAAAGGGTGATAAATATGGCAGTAACAAAATGATGTTCATATAGAAGGCAAAGAAAGACAAGCCAACAAAAGCAAGATGGTGTAACAGAATGGAGGGACTTGTACCCACACACAGTTTTTTTCTGTGCCAGGAACCATACTAAATGTTGTTTCGTGTGCTATTTCAGAAATTTACACAACAAAGCTGTAGGAAGGTGTTGTTATTATTCTCATTGTACACTCCAGTGAGGTTATATGACTACCAAGTAGCAGACCTGGGAATTTGAACACAAGCCCATTTAAATCCTGAACTCAAGTTCCTAACAACTTCATTATAGTGCCTCTCTTTTAAAAACAGATTATCCCTAACTACTTCATGGAGTGTCTAAACAAAGTACTTCCAAATATACTTATTTTTTATAGATACATAGATACAGGTATTGTCATTAAAAAATCAAATGTCAACTATACAGGTCAATATTGAAAGGTGGCTCCTATTTCTTCCCTGTCCCATGACTCTGGAATGTATCTTTCCTATCCGTTTTCCAATAGTGATCATAGAGGGTGCAGATTTTTCTCTAGTGTACAAGCAGATTAAAGCACAGATTCTCAGCCTAGTTGATTAGCACTAATTGAAGATGGCTTCTTTTTTATTCAAACAAGTTGTTGATATCTATTCCAAGGGGAAAATATTTATCATATCCTTCAAATGCTACCACAGTTTGCAGACTGCCCCAAGACCATTATGAATTCAGTTCTTGGACACCCAAGGTAAATAATCCAGCCACTGAAGGCCTTGCTTTTGCCTTCTGCATCATGAGAATTGGAACTAAATTCTGAAATTCTATTTGGCACTGAAATCTGAAGACCTAGGTGAAGTATAATATTATTTAAGGAATTTATCTTTCTGGACAAGTCTTCTTGCTATTACTAGATGATAAATTTTAAATAAAGCAGTCCTGGGTTATTGGAAACTCACTGATTTATATGTGATTCCATTATTGTCAGAGAACATGCTTTGTTTGATTTTAATTTTTAAAAATTTGTTTATATTTGTTTTATAGTCCAAAATATGGTTGTGTTCAGTTGAAAAGAACTTATATTTTACAGCTGTTGGGTGGAGTGTTCCGTGCATGCCAATTAGGTTAAACTGGTTGATAGCATTGTCCAAGACTTTTATATCATTGTTGATTTTTTTCTTCCCCCTTTATTCTACTATTACTGAGAAAGAATTATTAAAGACTCCAACTATAATTGTGGTTTATATATTTTTCCTTTAAATTTCTTTTTTTTCAGTACTGGGGATTAATCTCGGGAACCCTACCACTGAGCCACATCCACAGCCTTTTGACTGTTTATTTTGAGATAGGATCTCACAACTAAGTTGTCAGGCTGGCCTCAAAGCTGCAGTACTCTTGCTTTAGCTTGCAAGCCATCAGGATTACAGATGCGAGCCACCATGCTCCATTTCTCCTTTTAATGTTATTAGCTTTTACTTCAGATACTGTTTTAGGTATGTGAAGATTTTGAATACTTGTGACTTCTTGGTGAATTGACCCCTTTATTATTATGCAATACAATTTTTCCTGATAATATTCCTTTCCTTAAAGTCTACTTTTTTAATTGATACACAATAATTATACATATTTATGGGGTATGGTATGATATTGCAGTACACATATATAAAGCATAATGACCAAATCAGGGTTACCGGCTTCTTTATCTTCTTATACATCATTTCTTAGTGTTTGGAGCTTTTGAATTTTTTTCTCTTCTAGTTCTTCATAAAATATATAACAGGTTGTTTTAATCTATGATCACCCTACTGTGTCCTATCTAACTATATTTTTGTACCTGTAATCCAACCCCCTTCAATTTTCCCTTCAACCCTACCCATCTTATCATTTAATAATCACTATTCTCCTTTATTCTTTGGAATAGTTTTAGTTATCTTCCACATTACGTGAATGAGAACATGTAATATTTGTCTTTCCATGCCTGAGTTATTTCAATTAACATATGTTCCAGTTCCATCCATTTGTGTCACAAATTACAAGATTTCATTCTATGTTTTATAGCTGCATATTTCACTATACATATAATTCACTATGGTATATAGATCATATTTTCTTCATTCATCTGCCAATGGACAGTTTGGTAGATTCTGTATCTTGACTATTATGAATAGTGTTGCTACAAACAAGAGATTGCAGGTGTCTCTTTGATAAGCTGATTTCATTTCCTTTGATATATGACCAGCAGTGGGATAGCTGGATTATATGCTAGTTCTATTTTTATTTTTTAATTTCTATAATGGCTGCATTGATTGATATTCCTACCAATAGTGTATATGTGTTCCTTTTTCCCTATCATCAGCATTATTTATTTTTTGCTTTAAAAAATAATAGCCAGTCTTACAAGGGTAAGGCTCGTTGTGGTTTTGATTTGAATTTTCTTGATGGTTAGAGATGTTGAACATTTTTTCTTATATTTGTTGACCATTTGCATATCTTATTTTGATAAATGTCTATTCAGCTCATTTGCCCATTTTCAATCAGATTATTATTTTTTGGTGTTGAGATTATTTTTAGTCTCTTATAAATCTGGGTCTTAATCTTTTGTCAGATGACTAGTCAGCACACATTTTCTCTTATTCTATAGTTGTCTCTTCACCCTGTTGATTGTTTCCTTTGCTCTGCAGAAATTTTTTAGTTTGATATAATCCCATTCATATAATTGTGTTTCTGTTGTGTGTGTGATTTGGGGGTCTTATATAAAAACATCGTTGCCTCTACTGATGTCTTAAAATGTTTCTCCTATGCTGTCTTCTAGTAGTTTCATAGTTTCAGGTATTACATTTAGGTCTTTGACACTTTAAAGTTGATTTTTTTATATAGTGAGAGGTAGGAGGGTCTAGTTCCATTCTTCTGCATGTGAATATCCAGTTTTCCCAGCACCATTTATTGAAGATAACATCATTTCCCCAGTGTATACTTTTTACTACTTTGTCAAAAAATTGATATTTTAACTCTATTAATTCTTCCAATTCATAAACATGGGTCTTTCCATATTTGTTCTTTCTTCTTCTATTCCTTTCATGGGTGTTTTGTAATTTTCATTGCAGAGGTTATTAATTTCTTTGATTAAATTTATTCTTAGTTTGCTTTTAAAAAAATTTTAGCTATTGTGAATGGCATGGCTTTCTCAGCAAATTTGTTATCAATGTATAAAAATGCTATTAATTTCTGTGTGTTGGTTGTGTGTGTGTATGTGTGTGTGTGTGTGTGTGTGTGTGTGTGTGTGTGTGTGTTGCTGGGGATCAAACCCCGGGCCTCATGCATGCTAGGCAAGTGCTCTGCAATTGAGCAATATACCCAGTCCTGTGTGTTGATGTTATGGCTTTATTAAATTTATCAGTTTTAATAGTGTCTAGGTGAAGTTGTTAGGTTTTTCCATCTGAAAACTGGGTAATTTGATGTCCTCTCATCCTATTATTCTTTTCTCTCTTATATTTGCCTAGCTGATATGACAAAGAATTCCCATAGTATGTTGGATAAAAGTGGTGAAAGTGGACATCCTTGTCTTATTGAAGATCTTAGAGGAAACACTTTCAGCTTTTCCCTGTTTGTTATAGTGTTGGTTTGTCAAATATAGTCATTAATATGTTGAGGCATGGTCCTTCTATACCTAATTTGTTCAGAGTTTTTATCATGAAGGGATGTTGAATTTTATCAAATACATTTTCTGCATATATCTCTGAAGATAACCATATGACTTTTTTCCTTCATTCTGTTGATGTGATATATTTATTGACTTGTGTATAATGAACCATCCTTGCATCCCTAGAATAAATCCCACTTGAACATCATGTATAGTCCTCCACTATGACCTGCCACCATGATGATCCTGCCTTGGAGCGAGGTGATCAGGGACTGAACCTCTGAAACCATGGCCAAAATAAACCTTTCCTACTCTAAGTTGTTCTTTTCAGGTATTTTGATCACAGCAATGCAAAGTTAATACAGGGTTATAATGGTTTGGATTTAGAATGTCCCCCTGGCCCTCATGGAAACAAGGTAGCAATGTTGGAAGCAGGGCTTGGTTGCAAAGGGGGGGTTCTTGGGGGTGTGGCCTTGGGGATTCTTTGTGGTTCACTCCTCCCCTTGCTTACCCTCTCTGATTCTGGCCTCCACAATGTGAGAGTGGAGGCTTGTGCTCTCCCTCTCTGCTTTCTCCCACCATGCCCTGAGCTCTGTAGACCTAGCCTGATATGGACTGAAGTCCAAAATCTCCAAAAACTGTGAGCAAATAAATATTCCTCCCTCTAAATTTTGTGGTCAGTTGTTTTGGATTACAGCAGTGAGAATATTGACTAAGACAGAAGTTAGTATTGGAGGAGTGGGGCCACTGCTATATCTAAGTCTGACCATGTGGATTGTGAGTCTTTGGAACTGGTTTATGAGAAGAAGTTGGAAGGGCCAGAATGTGGGTAGAATGGCAGATGGTAGAGAGTGTGCTCAGGAGATTTCAGAGGGCAAAGAGGACTCCATAGGAAAATGGAGTAGATGTCACATATGTTACATTCTGGCAAAGAACTTATCAGCATTTTGCCTGTGTCCTGAAACTTTGTGTGAGGCTAAATTTAAAGATGATAGACTGATTAAGAGAAGGAAATCTCAAAACAGCAAAGTATCCAAACTGCATTATAAATATTGATGTCCGCATTTAGTGAACTGTACATCAAATCTTGGGAGCAGAAAGTAAAGCAGAGATACCTTATAGATTTGCAGTTTGGCCAGAAAAGCATGTGTAAAATTGGGGCCCAGGAAGATAATGTTGTGAAAGAAAGATGGATGAAAGGAAGGAGGAAGCAGTGGCCATGATGGAGGCAGGGTCAGCCATAACCAGGATGGAGGTGGACTCAGTGGCAGTAATGATAGATGCAGGTCCAGTGGCTATAACTGAAAAGGACCCAGTGGCAGTGATTAAAGAGGGCATGGCTACCTTTCCTGCTGGTAGTCAATCTCAGTGCTCATGTAATGCTAGTTCTGCTGGACAAAAGAGGCCATGGAGGCTTCCTTCAAGATTTCAAAGGAAGGCCTGGGAAGCCAAGCAACATATGGCAGGGTTGGAATTCCTGCAAGCAGGCTCAAATGGGGCAATTTGTGAAGCTGTGATGGTTAAACCAAGGTTTTAAACAAAAAAAAGTCCTAAGATTTAAAGATGCCAGAAATGTGGAATGACTGCAAGGAAAGGCTGCAAGCTGTGAGCCATGGAGATAGGCTAGAAGAACCAGTATTCTGCCTATTGCAGTCAACCAGGCCATAGGGGCAGGGCTGCCAAGGCCCCTTGGAGATCACATCTCATCACCATCTGCCCTGGATGCCAGAAGTGAAGCTGCAGGAGCAAATGCTTTCCCTGCTGGATTTTGATACTGTTTTGGTTCAATTCCTTCTTTCTATGGATCTATTTCTCCCTTCTTAAATGCAAATGTTTACTCTGTGTCATTGCACATTGGACATATGTAACTTGCTTTTTGTTTTTACAGCCAAGAATTTTCCATGAGTCTCAAAGGAGAATTTGGACTTTGGACTTTGACGCTGGAACTCTTAAGACTATGGGAACTCTTGGAGGTAGACTAAATGCACTTTGCATTGTGAGGCTGTCATGAGGTCTACGGGTTCAGGGGTGAAGTGTATTAGTTTAGATTTAGAATGTCTCCCTAGCCCTCACAGAAACAAGGTAGTAATGTTGGAAGTGGTACATGGTTGCTGAGGAGAGATCCATGGGGGTGTGGCCTTGGGCATTATATATGGTTCTGTCTTCCCCTCGCTCACTTTCTCTGCTTCTGGTCTCCACAATGTGAGAGTGGAACCTAGCACTCTTCTCACTCTGTTTCTGCCACCATGCCCTGAGCTCTGCATACCTTTCCTGACATGGACTGAACCCTGAAATCTTGAAGAACTGTGAGAAAATAAATTTTCCATCTTCTAAGTTGTGTGGTCAGCTGTTTTTGGACTAGAACATTGAGAATGTTGGCTGAGTTAAGGGTTGTTTAACAATTCCTCACTGCAAGGTGGCTGAATCAAAAAGCAAATGTCCACAGAGAACAATATAAGTATATATCAATCTAATAACCTAGATTACAAAATCAAAATGTTTACTCAGATTCAAGGGGAGAAGGCATAGACTCCACTGTCTGCTGGGATTTGAAACTTTAGAAGGTCACATTTCACAAGAGTGTGCATGTTGAAAGATACTGTTGTGGTCCTATTTTCAGGATACTATTTGCCACATTTTCTTAAGACCTTTCATAATTTGATCCTTCCTTACATCTCTATGATACCCCCCACCATGCTTGAATCCTGCTCACCACAGCATCCCTTGAGGCTGGTATGGACTAGCCTATTGTAGGTGCTCAAAAATATTTATTGAAAGAATAACTCTATTCTTGGCAATCAATGGAAATTTGTTTGGAGAATTCATGGGGTTAGGCAGAGATTTTTGAAGATAGCTCCATGCTGGTCCAGTGCTATTTGAACTGTTATCAACAGAACTTTTCAGAGCTCAGCAATGAGACTATTGTTTCAGCATCCAAAGGCTTCTTGCAAGCTCTCTATCTCTCACTCAAATCAACATTCTCTGCTTAAAGAAAAGATGTTAAATTGTTTATATAAGAACTTGCTGAGTAAACAGCATCCTAAAATTCCTGCCAGAAACTCCACAAGGCATTGAAAAGAGGAAATCGTGTGTGTTTTCTTCTCTCAAACTAGGTAGCAGTGCTATGTGAGCTTCTCAGTCTTTCTATAAACATTGCCATGGAAACTGACAGCTAATTAGCTGTTTATCACACACACACTCGGAGGCATACTCAGAGTTTCAAACTCTGGTCCTCTTGCAGCAATAATCAGTTAAAAAAGAAAGAAAATACATTTTATAGACTGTTCTTAAAATTGCATTATTATTTCTTTTTGGAGAATCTTTCCATTATGAATCTTCTGGGAAACAAAATGTTTATGTATCACTAAAAGTGAACATATTTTCAACTGCCCTCTAAACAGTCTTCCGTTCACTCCTCCATTAAAATAAAATGTGGGTTTAAGGATCTATTTTAAGGTTTAAACTGAAGAGCTGAGAGAAAAGATCACAAAGCAAAGGGATAGATATAATAACAGCAGCACTAAGGGTAAACTCACCTGTTAAGGAAATATACAAAGAACCAAGTTTCCTTTTAGTTAGTAGTCATAATGACTATTTTTTCCTATTCTGTGATATGCTCCATAGAACTAGTCTGCAAAAGGAATAGACAAGGCAGGTACTATGAGAGCAATTACTTATTTTGGTCCTAATATGCATTACTTTATGAGAAGACTACTAAAGCCTATTGTGGAGATCCAAGATGGCGTCCAAGGGAGACACCACGCTATGATCTCTCTGAGACGCACACCTCATTCGCTGTGAAAGCAACCTCTCCACAGATGAAAAGCAACACAAACTTGAAATAAACAACGAAAAGTTTGAAACGCGACGAAATCAGAGCCAGAAGACAAAACAGAGGAAAGTAAAACACGACAAATGCCTTACCTAAGGGAAGGCGGCGGCGCCATCTTGCCGGACCGCGCCGGCCGCTACCGGCATTGCGGCTTCCACGCGCCGCTGGCGGAGAAGCCAGGGACTCGTGTGAAGTTCAGCAGCTGCAGGTCAGCAGAGACGAAAGCGAGCAGCGGCTCCAACACACTTGAGAGACCAAACGGCGGCGGCGACAGCGGCTGCAGCGGCGCCACCTCGGCAGGACTTTACCGGCGGCCACCAGCCTTGTGGCTTCTACACAAGACCAAGGGAGACGCCAGCGACCTGCTGTGAACCCAACAGCAGCAGAATAGTAGCAGAGAAGCCGAGCAGCGACTCGCTCCACGCGCGACACGGACCCGAACTGCTGTGTCGGCAGAAGCGGCAGCGGCGCCATCTTGGTCAAACCGCGCCAACGGCTACCGGCGTTGCGGCTTTTGCAGGCCATCAACAAAGCCAGGGAGCTCTTCTAAAACTAGCACTGCGGAGCAGCAGCGACAAAAGCGAGCAGCAGTTTGATTCACACTCGGCAGAGTCCCCAGGATCTGGAGTCCTGACCAGAACCTACGGCAGCGGCTGAGCCCATCCCCCACCCCTGAGAATAAGAGCAGCGCTCAACGAGACCGTAAGTCAGCGAGCTTCCCCAGGGGGAGACCACCCAGCGCAGCCACAGGGACTCACGGGGTCTGAGACAGTGCAGATTGCCCTGGCGGAGGTGGGAGTGGGGTCTGCTGTGGGACGTGGTAGATGCGTGGATAAGCAGACA
>PVJS01024563.1:0-28569 GCA_004027185.1 Glis glis
CGAAAAAAAAAAAAAAAAAAAAAAAAGAATAGAAAATAATTGGGAGAAAATATTTGCAAATGACAGATCTGATATGGGGATTGTATCCAGATTATATAAAACAAACCGACTTTGTTTTGTGTAGGTCTAACAAAATACCTGACTTTGCGTAATGTACAAAGAAAGAGGCTCATGATTCTGGTGGCTAGCAGTCCAGAGCATGGTGTTGTGCTCTGGTTGCATCCCCACATGGTGAAGAAGTAGAAAGGGACCCCCACCCCGGCCCTGGGCAGAAGGGGCATCTGTGGGAGCAAGGACACAAGAGCACAGAGAGGAGCCAGCCCTGCTCTTTTACCACAACCCGTTCTCTCAGGAACCAACCTGGTCCTTTGAGAACTACACTGATTCCCATGACCCAGAGGGGCCCCATCTGTTAAAAGGTCCCACCACTTTAACACTGCCACACTGGGAATCAGGCTTCCAGCACATGAGCCTTTGGGGGGAAGAACCACATTCAAACCACAGCACAAGCCAGTTACAAAATGGATAAAAGATTTAAACACACACTTTACCAAGAAGAATATGGATGGCAAATAAGTGCATGAAATGATGCACATCATTGATCATTAGAGAAATGCAAATTAAAGTCACCATGAGATACAAGCATATTAAACACCAACTAGAATGTCTAAAGCTAAAAAGACTAACCATGCCAAGTGTTGGCAAGGATGTAAAATGACTGGAACACTCACACTCACACACCACTAGTAGGAATGTAAAATGGTACAAACTGTTGGGGAAAACAATTTCTTAAAAGTTAAACATATGCCTGACATGTGAGCCAGGTATTCCACTCATAGATATTTACCCCAGAGAAATGAAAGCAGATGTCCATGTAAAGACCTGTACGTGAAATATGCCAGGCAGCTTTAATTTTAGTAGCCTAAAACTGGAAACAATTCAGATGTTCATCAATAAAGAGATAGATAAACAAAGTGTGGTATATCTGTAATTAGCAATAAAATGAAATAAATTATTAATACAGTCATGTACCACTTAATGACAGAGATATATTGTGAGAAATGTGTTGTTAGGTGAACATTAGAGATTATACTTACACAAACTAAGACAGCTACAACCTCACTAAGCAATATAATCTCATGGGACCACCATTATACATGTAGTCTGTCTCTGTGTTACCATTGTACACGTGTCTTTATGCAGCACGTGACTGTACAGGCAACAACATGGATGAATCTCAAAATAATTATACTGAGCAAAAAAAAAAAAGAAAGAAAGAAAACGGAAAAGAAGAGTACCTCCTCTATGATTGCATTTACATAAAATCCTACAAAAGACAAATTAGTCTGCAGTGAACTAAGGCAAATCAGGGGTCACCTGATGAATGGGGGACAGAGGAAGACAGGATGCAGTACAGAGCCAAGAAGGACCAGAAAAGGACAGGAGGAAATGTGAAATGATGGATACATTCACTCTCTTGATTGTGGTGATAGTTTTATAGGGTTTATATATGTCAAAACTCATCAAGTTCTATGCCTTATGTGCAGTTGGTTTTGTCAATTATATTTCAATAAAATTTAACTTAAAAATAGATGTAGTCTGTCCTCTAGGAGTTCAGAGTCATGGTCTAGCTTAAGGGATACCACTCAGAGAACAGAAGGGTTGTATTCGTTTACTTGTTTTAACATCATCTAGTCAGCATTCAACACAGTGACTCAGCACCTGCGCTCACAAGCTCACGTTGTACCACTGTTCCTAGTAAGCATCCACACCTGCTATGCAACCGTTGCATGGACCAGGGGCCAATGTCTAAGTCTGATTTCCTGAGACTTGTGCAATTGCTTCAGAACCACAAGTGCTAGCCCTCTGCAATAGGACTGAAGGACTGGTGCCCAGGGCCTTGGAACTGGAAGGGGACTTAGGGAAATTCTGGTCGCACCTCCAACCAGTGCAGAATCCCCCCTACTTTGGAGTACGCATCATCCAGTCTCTGACAGTGTCTCCTGGGAAACTCCCACTGCACCAAAAGAACCAGTTGCTTTCCAATGGAACAAAGCCAGGGTAGAGCTGTCCCTGAAACCCAACAGGATTCCTGCCTTCCTTTCAATGTGGCTCCTTAGGAATCTGAAATTTGGGAGCAAATTACTTTTTTTTAACAGGTTTCAAGGGCTAGTGATATTTTCTTTTAAAATTCTTCAGATGACTAATTTATTTATTTTTTTTATGTTCATTTATTGGTGCA
Organism: Glis glis; assembly: GCA_004027185.1. Lineage (NCBI taxonomy): Eukaryota > Metazoa > Chordata > Mammalia > Rodentia > Gliridae > Glis > Glis glis. Next base: position 2,243 of record PVJS01024563.1, read on the forward strand.
TTGTAATTATACATTTTGATATATGTCAGGATATCAACATCATACATGCACACATTGCTCATTACACATTGCAAATTACTTTTTTTTTTTTAGTACTGAGTATTGAACCTAGGGGCATTCTACTACTGAGCTACACCCCAGCCCTTATTATTTTGAGGGTCTCACTAAGTTGCCTGGGCTGGCCTCTATCTTGATATTCCCCTGCTTTAGCCTCCCCAGTGTTTGGGATTACAGATGTGCACCACCTTGCTGGGCTTTATTTACTATCTTTCAGTAGAAAAGTATATTTCCTTAGACCTGTGGTAGAGGAAAGTTGGGAAGAAGGTGAGATGGATTAAATAAATTTTTTTATATTACCAAAAAAAATGAACTGGGCGTGATGGCGTACACCTATAATTTCAATACTTGGGAGGCTAAGACGGGAGGATGGCAGATTCAAAGCTAGCGTCACCAATTTAGTGAAACCCTCGGCAACATAGTGAGACCCTGTTTCAAAACAAAAAAATGAAAAGTCTAGGAATATAGCTCAGAGATAAAATGTCCCTTGGCTTAATCCCTAGTACCACCACCTAAAAAATAAAATAAAAATAAAAATAAAAAATAAAAAATAAAAGCATTTCTGACCTAATGGGCTGTTTCAGGTTGGTTGGAGAGGTTTGTAGCTAGTTAGCTCTGACTTACCTTGAACACATTTTTTGGGGGGTGTGGCAGTGAGGATTGAACCCAGGGACCTTCTACCTCCAAGCTACACCCCCAGCCTTATTATTTTTTTATTTTGAAACAGGGTCTCGCTAAGTTGCAGAAAGTCTAGTTCAATTCCTGAGGCTGGCCTCGAACCTGTGATCCTTCTGTCTCAGCCTCCCAAGTACCAGGATTACAGGCATGCGCTACCACAGCAGGCTTGAACACATCTTCGAAGGTTTCATTGCTTTTGCTTTCCCAATCTTGTGCAGTTAGAACCAAGAGCCTGAACTGCTTCCTCCTAACTGGCAAAAGGCTCATAACTTTGGATTCTGGGAAAGAAGAAAAACTCCTATAGCTGACCAGGATACATCCTTTCTTCTGCTCCTTGACACCTTGTTGAGCTTGGTGATCTCAGCTACTTCTCTGCAGGGAACAATCCTTTAAACTCTCCATCCAATCTGTTCTCAGGCAAATTTAAACTCTCCCCCATTCGAAGTTTATCAGAGAGATCTACAGACCTTTCCGGGAGGATGTTTACAAAGGACCTCTAGTGTTGCCAAGAAAAGAGAGAATGGGGAAGGAGAGGGTTGCTGAAGGGCAGTTTCAGAGGCAGTGAGATTGAAACATAAAAGGACCTTTCTTTACCTTCTAACAGGTTGTTCAAAGGCCACTGGTGGGCAGAACTGATGGCAACGGGGTGAAGGCTTCCTGTGGACAGTCCCCCAGGCCCTGGAGCCAGAGAGATTGCCTGTTGGAAGAGTCTTGCTTTCACTTACTGAAGAGTTGGAATTACTCCAGGGATTAAAGCCTGTAGTTCTATTTCCCCCACATTCTGCTTCCTTTGGAATTGCTATATTTCTTTGAAAAGGAGTGGTTACTTCTAAAAGGTAGTGTGTGTGTGTGTGTGTGTGTGTGTGTGAGAGAGAGAGAGAGAGAGAGAGAGAAAGTGAGAGAGAGAGAGAGGCTAGGGATTGAACACAGGGGCCCTCTGCCTCTGCACTACACCCCCCGCCCTTTTTATTTTGAAACAGGGTCTCATTAAGTTGCCTAGGCTGACTTTCAACGTGTGATCCTCCCATCTCAGCCTCCCAAGTACTAGCATTACAAGTACGTGCCACTACTCCCAGCTAAAATGTGATGTCTTTCGTAGTAACAGTGTCATAGCTACACGACTGTAGTAGTAACCATGTAAGAATAAATGTTGCCCATTTCTTGATTGGGTTATTTGTTTTTTTAGTGTAAAGTCTTTTAAGTTCCCAATCAAGAAATGGGCACCCAAACTGAATAGATACTTCATGAAAGAAGAGATACAAATGGCCAAAAGATACATGAAAAAATGTTCAACATCATTAGCAACCAGGGAGATGCAAATCAAAACTACTCTGAGATTCCATCTAACCCTAATCAGAATGGCAATCATCAAGAAGTCAAACAACAATAAATGTTAGCAAGGATGTGGGGAAATAGGAACTCTTCTGCACCATTGGTGGGATTGCAAACTAGTTCAACCACTTTGGAGATCAGTGTGGAGATTCCTCAGAAAACTGGGAATGGATCCACCATATGATCCAGCTATACCACTACTGGGTATCATACCAAAGGGATTGAAACCAGACAACTACAGTAATATATGCATACCCATGTTCATAGCAGCACAATTCACAATAGCCAAATTATGGAACCAACCTAGGTATCCATCAACAGAATAATGGATTACAAAACTATGGGAAATACACACAATGGAATTCTACTGAGCCATAAAGAAGAACAAAATTATATCATTTGCAAGAAAATGGAAGGACCTGGAGAACATTATGTTAAGTGAGATCAGCCAATCACAGAAAGAGAAGGGGAATATGTTTTCTCTAATATGCGCAAGCTAGGGAGTAGTTGAGATACAAGAGGGACTTCAGACGATGGCTGAGAAGCCTCAGTGGAGCCAGAGAAGTGGTCTAAGGGAAGGGGAAGGGGAAGAGTGAAGTTCATTAATGGAATTACTACCATCGACCATGAGTACATATGAGAATATACCAATGTCAATCTCAGTACTCTGTATTGGGGGGGAAGGGGAGGGGGGCACCAAGTAACATGTGCATGTATGTTACTGTCAACTTGATTTTCATTGTGATGTGAGACTATAATGCACCAATAAAAGCACATTTTTAAAAAAATAATAAATGTTATCCTTTTTAAAGATTTCTAGAACATGATAACCACCATACCTAAGCAATCACGTGACACAGGCACAGGGCATTTTGAATATAGGTTCAATAATAGAATGATGTTGAAATTATGTAACTGTTAAAAGTATTTACAACTCTGAAAGTCCCAATTGTTGAAATCTAAATGCACTTGGTTTTGGTTTGTTTATGGGGGGCTGTTTGTTAGAGATGGGTGACTTGCTGTTACCCAGGCTGATCTAGAACTTGTGAGCTCAAAGTGACTGTCTGTCCTCAGCCTCATGCCATCATTCCTGGCAGGCATTTGGGTTGTTAAGTTTGGATTCATTATTGAGACAATTTTCCACACATTCAAATATCTACCAATACGTAGTTAACTCTGGCAAACAACTTCATTTATAGAATCATTTTAGGGCCTTTTTCCCCCTTTCCTTTCTTTTTAGTTCTACAAAAACATTACTTCTGCATCCAGCCTTGGGAAACAATTTTTCTCCCTGATAAGAATGACTTCATTTTATCCCAGTAAAAGATAGGTTTTCATCATCATAATTAAGCAGGAGAGAAATGATTCCCAGCGAGCTGCACGACACATTGTGTAATTGTAGTTAATTTTAATTAACAAGCTCCATTTTTGAATTGTTCATCTCCATTCCTTTCATTTTTGTCAAGACTAACATTAAATGGGTTTCAACAACGAGTTTCCTTCTCCCCCTTCAATGAACTATTACATTTCAAGTGTCTCATAAAGAAGAAAATGAATTTATCTCGTTTTTTAAAGCTGAAGTCTTTGACTGTAGGAAGAAAGACCTTGTTATTCACGGCAGACTCTCTGATGAAAAAGAAACCCAAAAGGAGACATCCTAGACACCTTCCACTGCAAGTGAGTGGGTGGTGGGGCCACATGTTAGGAGGGAGGACGTGGGGGACAGGGGCATTCAGCAGGGCCTTCCTACCGGGCTCAATTAGTAGGGAAACCCTCTTAGGAGCAAAGCTCTAGCCTTCGAGTCATGGAACATATTAACATGAAAAAAATTGGGAACCATATTTTATGTTTTGTGGCCCTCCCTGTTTTTAGGACAACACACATAACTTTTTAATAGACTATTTTTAGAGGAGTTTTAGGTACTTTTTTTAAGAAGAAAAACCACATGTTTCAACATATTGCTGAGAAAGAGCTTCAGGAACAAAGAGTAACAGTAAGATTATTGAGTATTAGCAAAATCTTAGAACAGGCTTCATGGACTACTTCCACCCACCACTGGGTGGTAATATGATTGAAACCTTCATTTCCAGGTAAACTATCCTCAAATCTTCCCATTTTACCCAGACCACTGATGTCACCATTGGGGCTGTGTGTGTGTGTGTGTGTGTGTGTGTGTGTGTGTGTGTGTCTTCTGAATCAATAGAATGCTGCCTGGTTGAATGTGATCTGTATCCATCCTGACAGAGGGTATTGTTCTGCCCTTTTCAATCAACAGTTTTCAATCTAGAGGACACAGAGGTGGCTTAGAAGGGGTCACCGTGGGGCAAGTGGCCTGCACCGTGGTGCTGGGCTCTCGCTTTACAATGCCAGAGGGTATGCATAATCATGGAAATGGAAGTTTCCCAATTAAATTTTAATCATGCATTTATGTCCATTCCATAGCCCCACTGAAAATGAAGAATCGTAGGGTCACCTGGTGTAAAGGGAGCCTGGTGTCTCTCATCATCTACAACCCTTCTGAGCTACAAATTTTGAGAGGCTTTTGTCTACCCACATATGACTTTTTTTTTTTTAACTAATAATGTTACCGAATCCTGGTACCTTCCCCAAAAGCCAAATCAAATAATTGGGACAAGCCTTTGGAAAAAAGGAAAAAGAAATGTATTGATTTGCTAGCAAATTGGAGAGATCAGTAAACTTTAGAGTTCAGGAATAAACCCTGGATTTCCCCCCCCCCAAAAAAAAGGAATCAAGTCTCTTTTAAGAGTTAGCTCTTCGTGGTCATGGTGGTGTCTTATCAGAAGGGATGCATTTCAGGTCTGAGTCTTCCCTGAGTCAGTTCTTATGCAGTTCATGTCTAAATCTTCCTTGAGTCAGTTCAGATCCATAGGTGCCAGGTCCCCTTCCGTCAGTAAATGGATAAGAACATGTTATTTGATAACAGAGGTGAAGGAAAGGGGGAGGACAAAGGAGGGAAAATGCCAGGTTTGAAACAAGCCGTCTGTTAGCTGCCAGGGTCAGAAGCAGGCCCCTGTTACAATAATTCCATTTCTCATTTCTCATTAATCAGAACCATTAACAGTAGCAGCTGCCTTTTATTGAAGGCTTACTATGGTGAACCCCAATAGCACTCTGAGGCAGATGTTACTCTCCGTATTTTACAGATGAGACACTAAGGCTCACAGAGACCCATCATCTCCACTACTCCATTGGAAGCGGATGAGCACAGGCCTGACCCCAGCGCTGCCTGCTACTGAGGCCCAGGTGCTCCATCACAATCGGATGTGTGTGGGCGGAGCTCCTGGCCTGTGTAACCCCACAGTCAAAGGGAAAGGAAGGCGGCATCCTACCAGTGTGGGCAAATGCAGGAGTCCCTTCGGCCTCTTCAGCCTCTTTGAAATATTGGCAGTTGCTCACAGACCTGCTCTCATCTTCCATGCTATTAACACCTCTAACAATCTCTAGATTTCCAAGTCCCAGGACAAGGATGCAGAGAGCAGGACTCTGGTCCCCGCCGCTGGTGGAGACCCTGGGAAAGGAGGAATGGTAGGCAGATGGGCTCAGGCAAGACATGGCTCCTTCTTTTCCTCACTTTTCTCTTCTGCTTTCCTAAGGATTCTGTGCCTTGCTGCTTTAGCCTTGACTAACAAATGTCAGAGAACTCTGTTGTTGTTTTTTAAGATTCCTTCAGTTGTATGCTGTTACTAGCACATGACCTAGTGTCTCCAAAATTTCAGAGACACCACATGCTGAATACTTCCTGCCACTTTGAAACAATCTGGGATCTAAACCTACCAGCCAAGGAATACAAAGAGAGAGCAGGGTCATCCATCACTAGCAGACACTGGGAAGTGTGCTTTCTCACTCTGCTTGGGGGGGGGGCTGGAGAATGAGAACATTTAAGTAGATCTCACTGGAACTGAAAAATGAACCAGTGTCCAAAGGTCTTGAGACAAGCCAATGTTGAAATTAATATTTGAGCAGCACCAGGGACCCAGCTCCTCGCTGAGGCAGAGGGCCTAGGAGCTCCCATCTCTGCTGACTGCCAGCCCCAGGGGCAGACCTGAGCCTTTGTGTCCCTGTGATTCTGGGGGGTCTGATATACAATGTGGCACACTGGCATATTCAGGAAATATTGGCTTTATTACTAAAAATAGAACCCAGAACCTCCAGCATTGGCCCTGGAAGGAGACTGGCCGGGTGGGGGATGGAGGTTTGTGGACAGCAGCTGGAGGACCATCTCCTTGGAGCCTTCTGAAGACACCTCTCCCGCCTCCACAGTGTTCTCAGAGAAGGGTGAGCTTCCTCTGACATGCTGACTTCCGGGACCCTTCCAGCTGTGGTCTGGGGTCTACTGAAGGGAGGCAAACGCATTAAAAATTTTTTTCTTTTCTTTTTTAATTTTACCAGGGGACTAGAAAACCACAAGAGGGAGGAAACTGAGGGACCTGATGAGGCTTGAGAGCCACAGGGCTGCACATCCGTCTGCCACAGCTCGCCCTGGGCCCTTTCCCTTCTCTGCGGCACAGAACATGTTTCCCTAACATCCCCCAGCAGGGCTGACGCAGATCCCTCGAACTCCCCAGGGCCACCGTCCAAAGACATTCCTCACAAGTGGCTCCCATTACAGTTAGGCCTGTATTTTTATAATATAGTTAGAAATAGCTCTTTTAAACGGAAACAAGAAATAATATGCACACTCAATTGAATTATAGCATATTATTAATGCATCAGAAACCAATAACATTGAAGTCTGTCACTCATTTGGGGGTTGGCCTTAGAAAAAAGGCTTCCTCTGAATACTGGTGTCCTCTTATCAGATGATAAGGCGGCTGATAAGACTGGCAACTGTCACCTGCATTCTACAATTTCAAAATGTTAGTCAAAACAATCTCCAGTGGAATTTATAGTAAATGTTATAAATTTGAATGCACAAAATAAAAGTATGCCTGCTAAACAGAACTTTTGTTTGTTTTTATGTCCTGGGATCCATATGAAGTTTATATGTTAGACTTCATTTTTAAAAAAGAGTTTTGTATCTCAAAAAGTTGGAAAACTCCTCCCTAGATCTTTAGAGAGAGCTCGGAAGCCAGGCATGGTGCTGTACACCTGTAGTCCCGGCTATTCAGAAGGTGGAGGCAGGAGGATGGCTTGAGCCCAGGAGTTGGAGGATACTGAGGACAATATAAGGAGACTGGTTTCAAAATAAATCTAAAAAGAAATAAATAAGACACCTGTAATCCCAGTACTTGGGAGGCTGAGACAAGAGAATTGCATGTTCAAGGTCAGCCTCAGCAACTGAGGGAGACCCTCAGCAATTTAGCAAGACCTTGTTTCAAAATAAATAAATAAAATCGAAGGCTTGAGCCCAGCCTTAGAAACTTAGCAAGACCTTCAGCAACTTAGCAAGACCCTATTTCAAAATAAAACAAAAAATAAGAAATAAAAATAAAGGGTGTAGCTCAGAGGTAGAATGCCCCTGGGTTCAACCCCCAGTCCCCAAATAAATACATAAATAAATAAGATAAAGAGAGGTTGAGCCTTTTCCCCTGTTCCCCAGGGACCCTGAAACCCACCTAGCCATAGTCATGAACTAGTATGACTGCATAGGAAAACCAGATCTCCATGTAACATAATTGAGAGAAGTCTTGAGCTGAGGCTGTTGTGGGGTGTGTGGGGGGAGGGACTATGGAAGCTCACACTCCGAAGGTCTCAATTCATGCTTTTTAAGTCCTTCATTGATTCCCCACTCCTCTCCCTTATGATTCCCTTGGGTATGAAGAACCATTATCTCCCTTCTGAGGCCAAAGGGCACCATGAGTTGGGTCTGGTGTACCCCCACATAAACTGAAGGAGGGAAGTCCTCAGAAATGCTTTGAGGGATAGTTTTCTGGCACCCCAGCAGCCAGTAACTGCTGAGGTTACTGGACAACATCAGGGCCTGGCTTCGCCCGTTCAGGCTGCCGTAACTAACTACCGCATCCTGGTGGCTGATGGACATCAGAAATCTCGCACTGCTCTGGAGACTGGGAGCCCAAGGTGAAGGTGCCGGCAGATTCGGTGTCTGGCGAGGGCCCACTTTCTGGTTTATCTGTTTCCTCTCTGAATTCTCACTTGGTGGAAGGAGAGAACGCTGGTCTCCTCAGCCCCTCATAAAGGCACTAATCCTATTCCTGAGGTCTTCGCCGGCATGACCTAGTGCTTTGAATGTTTACATCCCCTTCAAAATGCGTGTTGAGGCTCAATCCCTGAGCAGTAGTGCTAAGAGGTGGGGCCTTTAGGTGGTGCTTGGGCCATGAAGACTCTGCCCCCATGAACGAGATTAATGCCTTGTAGAAAGTCTAGAGGGATCTCGCTAGGCCTTTTTGCCCTTCCAGATTCTGCCATGTGAGGACACAGCAGCAGGGTACCATCTTGGAATCAGAAAGTGGCCCCTCACCAGACACCAAAACTGCCAGTGCCTTGATCTTGGACTTCCCAGCCTCCGGAACTGTGAGGAAAAAAGGTCTGTTCTTTATAAATTACCCGGTCTCTGGTATTTTGTAGTATTTAGCAGTAGGAACACTCTAAGACACCTAGTTATCTCACAAAGACCTCATCTCCTAATACCATCACATTGGGGATTCAGTTTCAATATATGAATTTAAGACACCACAAGCACTCAGTCTGAAGCAGGGCCAAAAGGTCCTTCCAAGTGACTTGGAGCATTCACATATAGGGAAACTGAGGCCCAGAAAGAGGAAGTGACCTACCCAAGGTTGCACCAGAGGTGATCTTTTGCTCTAGCTTCTCAGTTCTTTCCACAAGGCTCCACCTCATCACTGGTGAAGACATAGGCTCGAGGTGAGGGGCCAACCTTCACTCTGAAATATGTTAGCAGTGATTTATCTTTCAAATGTGGCTAATGGTAGAGATAAAATGCTAATGAGAAAGCAACATATGCTTTCAGAGTGGCTGCTCACCAGAGTGAACATTAAGGCCGATTTGATCATAGCCATTAGAGATTTCAGCTGAACATTACAAGGATGTTTCTTGGGCATTTATGTGATGGATGTGGCAGGGTCAGGTACTGAGGATAAAGAACCACCATTGAAATGTCTAAGTCGATGAAATTTTATCAATTACTGGTATGTGAGAATTTGAAAAGCTACACGTAAATCAAACTATTTTTAAAATGAAGCTGCTATTTTTTAGAATTATTTTTTATAATATAAGCAGTTTTACCTTTAATGGTCTGCTTGACCAGTCAAAAAGTGTTTGGAAAGGGTGAATTTTATTTATTCATTGTTCGGGCATTGAGTTTCATTAAAGTGAATGACACCCATACGAAGAGCTTGAAATCTAGAAAGCACCTCAGAGACCATCTGATCCAACCCCTTCATTTTCCAAATGAGATGGCTATGATTCAGAGAGGGGAAGCCATTGTCCCAAGGCCACACAGGAAAAACATCAGAACCAAGACTATGGAAACTCCTCCAGAGCTAGGTCAAGGCTCCCTGTACTCTGAGTTGCAGGAATGTGTTTGCAGTAGTGAAAAATACAAAGGCACAGTCCACTTCCTGTAGGAATCCTTTTTTTTTGTTTGTTTTATTTAGCCAGGCATAGTGGTGCATGCTTGAAATTCCAGTACTTGGGAGGCTGAGACACAAGGATTACAGGTTCGCAGCCAGTCTCAGCTACTTAGTGAGGCCTCTGCAACTTAGTGAGACCCTGTTTCAAAAACAAAGGATAAAAAATAGGGCTGGGGGCATAGCTCAGAGGTAGAATGCCCCTAGGTTCAATCCCCAGTACAATACATATATATATATATGTATATATAGTATATATATATATATATATGTATATATAGTATATATATGGCATATATATGTATATATATATTTAAATAGCTCATAATAAGACACTTGCAATCAAACCAGGATGGAAGAAAGGAAGAAAGGAAGGAAGGGTGTGTGTATGAGAGATACATGCACATGTGTGTGTGTTGGGAGGTGTCTGTGTGGCTCAAGAATATACAATTTGGACAAAATCAAAACCTCTTGTAAAAATGGTCACTAAAATTGGTTTAAATCTGAGTTGCCTGGAAATAAAATTTTCACTTATTTCCAAAAACAAAAAAACACCAAAAACCTTTTATTGTAATGTAACTAAAGACTGCCCTTTTCCTCCCCTAAAATCCCATCAACATATTCCTACACACCAGGCTGAGAACCACAGAGCAGAACTACAGCACATTGTAGCTGGAGGCCCCTCAGCCACCACCAGGTCCAAACTTCCAGTTGACAGAGGGACACCTGGTGCTTTAGAGAGGGAAATAATCAGCCACAGTGATGGCAGAATTCAAGAAAAAGTGATGGGGAGGGGAGGGTGCTACAGAGACAGTGGGACATGTGTATCTGAGTTACATGTAAATAATTAAAAATTTTGTTGTTTTTACAAATATCCCCGTTGCGTAGCAACAGACTGTATCCCTGATCCTCATTAGCCACTTTCCTGCAACCTTGAGCCTGGTGAACATGGAGCATTTTACTTCCCCAGGGCTTTGCTGGGTACCAAGTCCTTTAACATTTGGCATGTCCATGGAACTGCAGGGAGAGAAATCAGGCATCAGCGACTCCGCCAAGGTCACAGGGCCGGGCAGCACTGGTGGTGGGGCTCAGGCTCCTCAGCGGGTTCACTCTTTCTTCTCAGTGCCGCCACCTCCTTGGAAGAAGAGCAGATGGTGACGGATGGGCCAAGGTACTATAGCCAACAAATAAAAACTGCCAGGACATTGAGGCAGCTAGCTGGGACCATCTCTTGTAAGTATTCACCATCTAGGCTAAGGGGACTTAAGTAAAATGGCTATTTTAGTGGGATATTGTTTTTACAAAGGGAAAGGAGTCAAGGGCTTTGTGCTTGAAGTTTTGCAGAACACTAACGGGTACCTTAACGGATGACCTGCGAGTTCCATGGGACCCAGGGCTTCTGGCATTGGGTTAACACTGCTCATGACTCAAGGGACTTAAGAGAAACTTCAAAGGGAGAGTCATGGGGTCTGCATGAGGTAAGAAGGGGGAGGCATAAGGAAAATTAAACAATGGTTGCGCATGGTGGGGGAGACCCCCTCCGCAGTCAGCGACCCACCTCTGGGCCTAAGCTTAAAGTTTAAAATAATAGTAGTAATAACCTGGCATCTTGATTCCATTTAAGTATGAACAGCCAGTGTCTACAGGCAGCTGCTGAGCTAGGCACTCTTCCTGCTGGAGCATCATGGAGATGTTGTCACAAACCAGGATAACTGGAAGCACAGAGAGCCCAGCTGGGGCCCTGCGCTTCCCGTTTGAGTTTGCAATGCCGGCGGTTAGAAGAAGTGTCTCCAACTTGTAAACACAGCAAATTTGATCTGGAAGTCATTGAGAAAACATAAACACGGAACCTCACACAGTCATGTTTATACTGTTCCAGCCCCGGTGAAAGATGAGCCTGTTATGGAAGGATTGTTTTTTTTTTCCAAAGTCACTTTTCTTTTTAAAATAAAATTCAAGATATATGTATTACCATGAAGACCAAAATCCAACAGAGAGACCACGAGGGCACGAAGAAGTGTTGCCGAAGCAGATAACAGTTATAATGCCACACTTACTCAGGCTGTCTTCTGAAATTGCAGAAACTCTGATTTTTCAAAAAGTCAATTGTTTTGAAGTGGAAATTAACAGTACTGGAAGAGCGCCTAAAACAACATCCTTAGTCAAGAATATGGCTTCATGGCTATTTCATGTTTCCCAGACCCATTCTGAATTTGTCGCAACATGGACCAGGAATTTGGTCCCAGTCCCTTCATTGAACCAATAAATAAATGAGAGACACAGATGGGGGAAGTGACTTACTCGAGGTCATGGAGCTTGTTGGTGTCAGAGGCAAAAACAGGACAGAGACTTCCTGATCTCTGCTGGCTCTTTCAGGACATGTCTCTTCCTAGTGTTGTTCTTTATCTTGCACTCTGGCCCAAGGGTTTTTGTTCCATACTGTGTTCTGTATAGAGCAGCATAGGCTTTATTTCACAAACTTGGCATGGAAGAAATGACACATAATTTTTCTAAAAACAGATTAATCCTGATCAGGAACCCCCAGTTCACTGGGTTGGTCACTAAGTGACTGGGCTTATCCTGGAAGCAGCATGCCCGCCAGAGGCCGTGGAAAGAACAAGGCTTTGGAAGTGGGGTGGCAGCTAAGGACACCTCTGCTGGGGCTTCAGGCCTCACAGCTCTGATCCCTGCAGCTGGCAGCTCTTCTGCTCCTAGGCTGCACCCTCTGCAAAGATGAGACTCCCTGGGCCTGCAGCCTCTCCTTCCCGAGGTGTCGCCTAACCCCAGGCCCCTGGGTGTGTGTGCGGATGGTGAGGGCCTGGAGCCCCACAGCTCCTCTCCTAAGCCTGGAAGAATCTCCCAGACCCCTTTCCCTCCCCTTCACCAAATCTCCTGCTCCTGCCCCACATTCCCCCACTGCAGGATGACCTTCTCCAGAGCAAGGCCAGGGAGAGAACGATCTAGAGGAAATCCTGCTCTCAGCCCTACAGCACAGAGTCCTGGATAAGGAAACCCAAAGGCTTAACCATCCTCCTAGAACAAGAGAGGGAAAAACACAAGAATGAATCCAAAATTGATATCTCAATAAATGATCCTGCCCATTTAAATATGCTGTCTATCATGCAGAATTCAAATCCTTACTTAATGAAAATGATTACGCACTTGCGTGACAGCGGGCAGTCTAGAGACCCTCTGGGACTCACCAGCTCTCTTCTCCTCCCTTCTTTGTTACTTTCATTCTACAGATGAGGGGAGCAAAGATTGGTAAAGTGATTTTTTCCTTTCCTGGTTCTGAGAAGGGGGCACAAGCCACGTGTGTCAAATATCCTCTAAACTCAGCCACACGCATAATAAACCAACACTTGTTAGTTCCTCTTTCCCTTCCAAACACCAGATGAACTTAGGTGAAACAACCAACTGAAATTGCAATGCTCTTCTGGGTTGAGCCCATTGTTTTTGTTCACTCGGCTGTCAGGTTAAAAAAAAGAGAGAGACAAAAGATCATAAACAACCTCCCTACTTTTTGTTCCTCTTTAGCCTTTTGAAAATTTGGGAAAGAAATCCAGTGAATGATCTCGAAAGAATTGTTTAAATTCTCTAGCGCTATTTGGTTGGGGTCTTTGTGCTCTAGTGCCAAGATTCCTGAGAGTGTGTCCTTGATCTCTATTTGTCTCCCCACTTGATTTCTGGCTCTACCTGCACCTCCAACAGGGCTATGGCATTCACTAATGTCAACTTCCTCATCTCCCAGGGGAAACAGGCTACCAACTTATAAGCACGTCCTCAGTTACTCTGCAAACATTTATGGAGCAGCTACAAATGCGCTAGGGATTGTTCTGGGCATGGGCAGATACGGTCACAAAGTCCCTCCCCTCATGGGACTCCTGTTCTGTGGGATGGGGTGAGCAGGGCAGATGGTCAATAGAAATAGTGAACAGTATTTCAGGGGGTGATATGTAGCATGAAGAAGGTACAGCAGGGCAAAGGGGACATTTTTCTTCAGACTAACTTCTCCAGAAGTGCTGGGACACTGACTACAAGGCTCAGACACCCCCTCTTCTTTTATGCATCATTCCACATTTCCTGTGGGAATGGGCAGGAAAGGTGGAATGATCCGCATAGGCATGCCCGACAGCGGCTAAGGGCTGTCTCCATTCATAAAAGCACTGGCGACACCGAAGCCACCTGGCCCAGGACAGCTCTGGCTGATGACCAGCACCCTGAGTCCTGTGTCACTATCTGCCAACCACTCTCAGTGTGGTCATCCCATGTCACTTTACTGTCTGGATCCCAGTGTTCTCATTTGTAAGCTGGGCTATAGCAGCTGAGAGCTTTCTCTTTCATCCATCATTTTTGCCTTGCAGGATCTTCTCCCTGACTTTTATTCTATATAGTTACTCTACTCTTGGGCTTAACTAGTTAAATCAGAAAAATGACTCAAAGATGGCCTAGGGACCTGGTCAAAGATCTGCTTCAGAGACTGGCACAGTGGTGCACGCCTGTAACCTCAGTACTTGGGAGGCTGAGACATGAAGATCAAAAGTTCAAGGCTAGCCTCAGCATTTTAGCAGGATTCCCAGCAACTTAGCGAGACCCTGTTTCAAAACAAAAAAATAAAAAGGGCTGGGGGTGTAGATCGGAGGTATAAGGTCCCTGGGTTCAATCCCAGATACCCTTCTCCCCCAAAAAATCTGCCTCAGAAATGGATGGTACTTTCCTTCTCCAGCAGAAGATGAAATTAGGCATCTAGAAATCTGTTGTGCAAACTTTATCTGGGAGATACAATATGAAACTATAACCAAAAGAACAATAAAGAGAAGCTCACTAAACATTACCATTTCCTATAAAGCTATCCTAAGTTGCACAGCATTTCAAACAATATTCCTGTATGGGTGCCGGAAGAGGCAAATAAATCAATGACTGTGTTCAAATATCCCAGGACAGCCGGTAAACAGCTATTCACCTGAACCCTCTCCACGTACACTGCTGACCCAGCCACACTGGTCTCTCCCTTGGAAGCCCCCTCCAGCTACTAAAGAGTAACACCTGGCCCAGCGGAGGACCCGCAGGACCCAGCTTCAACACCTCAAGCTGATGGCTAACATCCGCATTGATTGGCAGGTGTTGTTCAGTATGTTTAAATCTCACCCCTGAGTACTCTCAAACTGCATTAGTTGTGGTCTGTCCTCCTGAGAATACTATTTGACGGTTTCTCTCAAAAATATGCATACCCTTCAGCACAGTAACTCCAATTCTAGTTATTTTTTTTCAAACTATTTCACAGATATGCAAAAAAGCAATACAGAGATGTTTGTGGCAGTATTGTTTATAATATCAAACAATAACAACAGAAATAATCCCTCTCTCTTTTTATTAATTAATTAATTAATTTTTTGGTACTAGGGATTGAACCCAGGAGCATTCTACCTCTGAGCTACAACCCCAGTCTGTATTTTTTACTTTAGTGAAACAGGGTCTCACTAAGTTGCTGAGGGTCTCACTGAGTTGCTGAGGCTGACCTCGAACCTACAATCTTCCTGTCCCAGCCTCTCAAATTCTGGGATTACCGGCATGCACCACCATGCCCAGCTAACAGAAATAATCTTAAAGCCTGATGATAGAGGCCTGGTGAAATAACAGTGTCTTAGTCTATTTTCTGTTACTTTAACAGAATTCCTGACACTGAGTAATTTATAAAGAAACTTATTTAGCTCAAGGCTTAGGGGTGGAAGTTCAAGAGCATGGTGTGGCATCTGGTGAGGGTGTCATAAAGGACAGAAGGTCAAAGGCTTGGTGGGCACATGTGGAAGAGCCAAAGCAGGAGGGGCAGTCTCACTTTAGAATAAACTGCTCTCAGTAACTAATCGAGTCCCACGAGATCAGGAACTCACAAGAAGGCATTCGTCCTTTCTGTTGACCTAAGCACCTCCTCAGATCCTGCCTCCCCATACCACTACATTGGCCATCAAATCTCAGTGGAGGCTTCAGTGGGGAGAACCCATATTCAAATCATGGCATTGTCTCCCCATGGACCAGTGAGCAGCTACCCCAGTGAGAACCCGCACACACAGCCTTCAATCCTGCAGCAGTGCGTTGGCTTGTTGAGTAGGGAAGTCAGAAGTATAAGGCCTCAGGTCACGATAGACCAGCCCTCCACTGCCTGTCTGTTATTCGCTTAGTTCTACTACCCTCCCTGTGTCACCCTCACCCCCAGTGGCTTCTCTCACAGCAGCCAGACTTCTACAGCACTCTGGGCCTGCTGGCTGAGCACAGACAGCACAGCTCAGGGGAAGGAGAGAGGGGCTTTCCTTCCCTGCAGCCATCCAGAAGCACCGGGCCTCACTGGCTGGAGCCATCAGAGCTAACTGTGGAGGTTTATACCAGTCAGGGCCCACCCGATTCCAGGGCTGCTCCCAAGGGGAAGGGGCAGGGCATTGCAACCACATTCTAGAAAGTCACCCTGGAACCACTGGGGAAAGGACTGATGGGGAACAAGGGTGCATTGAAGCCAGGAGACGAGTTAGGAGGCTGCTGCTCTTGTCCTGACTAGGAGAGGGCCCATCAGTGAGCTGCAAGGTGGAATCACCAGGGCTGAGGACTTGTCACCAAACAATTTGCATATGGAGAGTCAAGCGGGGTTTAGGAAAGCCGAGTCCTGTATGAAAAATGTAAGTCAGTGTCAAAGAACCCAGTAATTGCCCAGGACAGTGGTGCATGCCTGATATCCTAGCAACTTGGGAGGCTGAGACAGGAAGATTGTAAGTTCAAGACCAGCCCAGGCAACCTAGTGAAGGACCCTGTCTCAAAATAAAAAATAAAAAGTTCTGGGGGTGTAGCTCAGTGGTAGAGAATCTCTGGGTTCAATCTCTAGTGCAAAATATTTTTTCAGCAAGATAAATAATATTTAATGTAATATATTTTTAAATAAAAGTTAATACCAACAGTCATGATGCATGAACTATTAAATTTTTTTTTTTGGTGGTACCGGGGATTGAACCCAGGGGCATTCTACCTCCAAGCTACACCTCCAGTTCTATTTTTTATTCTTTATTTTGAAACAGGGTCTCACTGAGTTGTGGAGGCTTTACTAAGTAGCTGAGGCTGGCCATGAACCCAAGCGTGTGCCACCACGCCAGGCTTGAACTATTAAATTTTTTAAAAAGACAAGATGTATGATTAATTTTTTCCTTTTGTCCCAGTCTCCATTATGGCTCAGAATAGCACTGAATGTAGGATGTCTGTTAACATTCTCACTTCTTTAATCCAAAACGACTGACCACACAACTTAGAGGAAGTTTTGCTCACAGTTTTTGGAGATTTCAAGGTTTATTCCATGTGAGGCCAGGTCTGCAGAGCTCAGAGCATAGAGGCAGGAAGCAGAGAGAGGGAGAGCATGGGATCTGCTCTCACATGTGGAGACTGGAAGCAGAGAGAGAGAGCAGGGGGAGGAGGAACCATATAATCCCCAAGGCCACACCTCCAAGAACCCCTCCTTAGCAACAAAGGACTGCTTCCGAAATTGCTACCTTGTTTCTATGAAGGCTAAGGGGACAGTCTAAATCCAAACCATTAAATAGGGTGACTCCCAGGTTACAAAACCGAGGTGCTTAAAAGAAAAAAAAATGTTAGTGGGAGAAGGACTTGGTTTGGGGTAGAAGTTGACGGGTTTCTTTCAGCTGTGACAGGTATGTTCAGGCCCATTGAGCCACAACTGAGGTCCACCTAGCATAGGAATAAAAAAAAAAACCCTGAGATTATGCAGTAGGAGAGGGGAAGAGAATTTTAGCTCAGGAGTAAGACCTTTAAATTCAGTCTTGCCTCAAATGAACCATAACCTTCACTCCCCCACAGCAAATGAATGCAGCAGGGGGATTCCAGGAAAAAGCCCCCTGTATACACAGTCCAAATCATGGATTACACCAGGCCAGACCTCCAGTCAAGTGCCCAAACCCCAGCCAAGATCATCATAGAGCTGAACTCCTGCATTCCTGCCATCACCAATGTCTTCTCCTATAGAGTACCAGGCTCTAGGGTAGAAAACTATGATGATGATGATGATGATGATGATGATGATGATGATGGGAACAGGAAGGAAGAAAAGAAGGGGGATGGAGGAAAGAAAATAGAAGCAGAAAAAAGAGAAAGTGAAAAAGAGAACCAATGATACTGACAGGCCATGGGTTTTCTAAATGATAAGCAAACTATTTCATTTGAATTTTAGAATTGAAAACTGCTCCCCCTTCCCCATGGCAGACTGCAGTGGCAAAACTGAAGAGTGATTGAAAACCTCATTTTCATTTTAGTGAGGAAAGAAGTTATAAATCCCAGCATATGGCTGCCCCCAACTGCCGTTCCCAGCCAGCATCCTGGCTAGGGAGACTGGGCAGTGTGTCAGTGCACAGGGCTACACTGTCCTGTAGCCTCCCGATCCCCTGCCTAGCTCTGCAGGTGCTTCATAAGTTTCTGGCACTAAAAGTATTCCAAGGATTAGTGGCTAAAGGAAATAACTGCTTTCTTTTGAGAGATAGTGGGAGGGGAGGAGAGGGAGGAGAAAAGAAAGAGCAGTAATATTCTTGCTAGTGTGAATCTCAAATCCAGCTGTAAGGGCTGGTCTTGGACAAACGCATCCCAGACAAGAGAAATGACCTGGAGGCTGCTGAGCAGATGGAGCAAGCTGGGCAAGGATCAGAGTTTCTTCTAAGGATGTTTCTGTGACACAAATGTGGTCACCAGAAGAGGCAGCTTCCCTGTAAACCCAAAGGCTGCTGGATTCAGCATCACTATGGGACCATTCCTGAGCCCTAGAGTCTGAATGCTTGTGGTGGCCGTGGACCCGAAGAGGGGCTGTCTCACCTGAGAACACACCACTCCCAGGGCTGGGGAGTTGCCCTAGTCTCCTCTGCATGCCAGAGAGACCTTTTCAAGGTTTAACAGGCGTGGAGACAATCCAGGATTGAGAGTCAGGGGACCCCTGCCCCTGATTTATTGGTCTTGGACAGATCACCAACCTCTTTCCAGAACTCGGTTTTCACATCTATAAATTGGGGGTCATTGGGTTGAGGGGTAGACTTAGACCACCTGTGCTTCCCAGCTTAGTTCCCTCAGCAGGCCAGATCAGGTTCCCCAAAGAGGGGTCACCCCCAGATTCTGACATCAGAGGGCAGGCACCTCTAGGCTGGGTGCTGGTGAGCAGCCCTGTGCAGCAGTCACTGCCCTTCAGTGACCTCTGGAGTCTTCTCCAGCCCAGAGACAGCCCGAGACTATCACTCTAAGAAGACTGCTATAAATTACATCAAAGTCACTTAGGGATGGAACTCCCTTTTAAATGACATGGAAAAAGGAGGGCAGGACAACTCACAAATTCAAGAACTGTTTAAAAAAAAAAACCCTCATGATAGGAAATACAATCCACATAAATAAACTGACTTGAAAAGGCAGTTTTTTTTCCCCTATAATTTCCCCTCAACTTCGACTCCCTAAATACCTACAGGAAAGGTAAGAGGGGCAGGGAGTGAGGGCAGTCTCTCTCCCCAGAGACACCAAAGTGATTTATGGTGGAGGTCACAATGGCCCCTGTTTGGGCCTGTTACTGTTCGCTAAGCTCCACTAAGCTTAGGTATTAAGGGATCCTTCACAGGAACATTCCTGTTGAGGGGAACAGGAGGAGGAAGCTGCCTTTTTTTTTTTTTTTTTTTTAGCTCTGGAGCTGCCTAGGGCCTAGTCTAAATCCTGGGACACAATTCTGTTTGTCTTCTTTCTCTATTCAAGTTGCTGATGTTCCAGGCCTTCTCTGCCCCATTGCTTAGTGTTTGTTTATGGCAGCGAAGTAGAAAATTGTAATGTCTGTAATTGTTACTGGTTTGCTGATTGTGTGACCACCTGGTTTGCTGGATTCAGGACAAAGGCAGTAAATCCCCCTTTACGGCTAAAGCTATGTACTTTAGGAGGAGGAAGAGAAGAAGGGGAAGTTTGGATGTCTTTTGTTTGTGTCTGTGTGTTGTTTTGTAAAGAATCATGTAAAGTTGAAATTTTTTAAATTAGAACAATAAAGCCCTGTAAGTACACTTTTCATAGCACAAGTTTGCACTGGAAGGTCTTCTTTTTTTGGTAATGAAATGCCCTGAAACTGAGGAATTCCTCAATAAACAACTTCATACTTGATTTGCCATGTATGCAGTTGGATGTGCAGTTTCCAGATGTTTTCCAAAAGGCCCTGTGCTCTGAGGTACACCGACTGCTTCAGGACATCCCTCTGGTCTGCAGAGACCCCACAGCTGTTTTAGCAGAAAATTATTTTCTTTTAATTTTATAAAATGCCACATTCAACATTTACCTTTCATCCAGAGAGACCCTAAGATGTTCAAAGGATTCAGAATTACCAACCCGCCCCCTACCCTCTGGAGTCATATGCAGAAAATATTTAACATCTGTACTGCTATACCACCCAAAAGTTCTAAATTGAAGGAAGATGTGTTTCTTGCACTAAATTACCAAAGGAATTTTCAGAAGAGAGCTCAGTTACCTAGGTTGGGCTGGACATCGCTGCAGGAAAACCCTTCTTTTTTCTGAAGCACTAGGGGATTATGAGTGATCAGCCAGCCAGCCCTCTACCCTGCAGCTTGCCCTGGAGATGGTATCACAGGCAATGCCAGTTTCTAGCACTCAGCTGGCTCTGGTATGGTTAATAATAATAATAATATCTAGCTAGGCACTATGGTTTATGCCTATAATCCCAGTACTTAGGAGGCTGACACAGGAGGATTACAAGTTCGAGGCCAGCACACAGTACCTTAGTGAAACTCTGTTTCAAACAAAACACACAAACACACACACACACAAGAAAACAAGGAGCCAAGTGTGGTGACATGTGCCTGTAATCCTAGTACTTGAGAGGCTGAGACAGGAGAATCACAGGTTCAAGGCCAGCCTCAGCAACTTAGCAAGACTCTGTTTTGAAATAAAAATAAAAAGGGCTGGGGGTATAGCTCAGAGGTAGAATGCCTTTGGATTCAATCTCCAATGCCAAAAATTAAATTAAAAATAAAAAAGACTAGGGATATAGCTCAGTGTTAGAATACCCCTGGGTTCAATCCCAAGTACCACAAAAATAATAATACTGTTTAATAATAATATTGACTTCATTAAGTGCTTACACTATGACCAGCCTTGAGTTCAATATTCAATGTGTGTGATTTCATTTAATCCTTACAGCAACCTTATTAGGTGGGTATTGTAACTATCCCCATTTTATAGAAGAAAAAAACCAAGCATATGAGGCTCAGAGAGTATAGGTGCAAAGTCAAAGATCACAGAGCTGATCCGTTAGAATTTTAATCCGGCTCTGACTCAGCACCAGTGCTGTCTGTCACTATGGCCCACTTGTCCTGATGCTACATGGCACTGATGTGGCACCCAGCTTCAGTGCTCCTTACCAAGGCCTGTTATGTGCAGGGCTGTGGGTCAGGATCAGAGGTGAGGAAGAAAAAGGAATGAGTAGACCTACCCTTGCAGAGCTCACTTCTCGGGTCCCGCCCGAGAGTGGCATGATACTGACAGGGGAGTAAACGCTGGACGGCCCGAAAAAACACATCATGGGCCGGGATACATGTCGGGCACAATCTCGTTTATTAGAAAACCAATTGCCCTTTTAAAGTAGAGGCCATACAGGAAACTCCCAAGCAGTAGGGTGTGACCCAATGGCACGCGAGGGTCGGGTCACCACGCCCCCCTGTAACCTATCATAAGTGGAGGCACCTGTTATCTGTGAGCACAGAAGGAGGTAACTGCCTATCATAGCCCTCCTGAGGTTAGGTGGGGTTATCCGCGGGACCTCCCTCTGAGGGGTCCGCCAGCGCCATCTTTGCCATTGATATGCTGAGTCACTGCCACGTGGAAGAGGCCCGGTACTCTAGAGCAGGCTTCTGCTAGTCCACCAGGCCCTTTCATGGCACTGGGTGGAGACCCCAGCACTCACTGACAGGGTGACCACGCGTCCCAGCATGCTGGGGACCAGCCAGCTTGATCACCAAAAGTCCTGCATCCCAGGAGTGGGAGACAGAATTCTAGGATGAATCCCCAAATTCTTGGCTCCTGCTATACACACGCCTCCAGTTATTCAATCAAAATTTAAATCTAGGTGTTACCGGGAAGGGATTTTGCATACATATACTATATTTTGACTATAAGATAGGGAAATTGACTCTAAAGAATATATAAATTGACTCTAGACTATAAAGACTATATAAGTTGACAATGAAGGATATATAAATTGATTATAAGATAGGGAAATTAGCTGAGTAAGCCTAACTCTATCAGAGGAGCCCTTTAAATCTGGGTCTACAGGCCAGAGACAGAGAAGACAAGAGTTCTTTGAAGTGGGATTCAAGAGACTTTGAAAGTGGAAGGATTCACATGGCAAGAAATGTGGCCTGTAGGAGCCCAGAGAGGTCTCCAGCTGACCGCTGACAAGGAAGTGGAAGCTCCACCCTGCATTGCAAGAAACTGCACTGCCCGCCAGCTGAATGAGCTTGGAAACGGATTTACTCAGCCCAGTGGACACCTGAATGACAGCCATAGGGATCTGAGCAGAGTCCAGCCATGCCATGCTTACAGACCCGTAAGCTATGTGGGTGCTTCTAAGCTGCTAACTTTGTGGTGACTTGTTATGCAACAATACAAATGTAATACACGAGAAAACTGTCAGTCCCAGTCAAACTGGGAAAACTGGTCCCCCTCGATGGGTGCAGACCCCTGTGAGAGGAAATGATGCTGGAAAACCTGGGCAGCCTTCCTAGAGGAAATGTCCACCTTGTAGGAGAGCAGGATTTAGATAAGGGGTAAAGGCTGAACATTACTTGGAAGGAGGACACAGAATAAGCAAAGGCAGAGGGACAGGAATAGCAAGGGATGGCAAGGAGACATGCCACCAACACCAACTTGGGTTTAGAGGCTGTGTAACTCTGGCATTTGGAAAGGGTCTGTTTGGGGATCATAAGAGTGGCAACAAGACTGGAAGCCTTGGTTACATTTTTATATGTCATTTTGGCACTGATACAGCTCATCCTCTTCCCTGTATAGCCCTAGTGACGAGTGCAGAGCGGGGCACATCTCTGCATGTTCAGTAAGCACTCAATAAGACATGGGTAAATGGTTTAATGTGGACACATAACACCTTCTGAGACAAGCATGTAGCCTTGTCCTGGGGACACAGGAGGTTGGCAGGCTAACCACCCCCCCGTGCTCTCCCTCCATGTCCCTCCTGCTTTCTTGACTTGCCAGAGGCCTCCCATGTGCCCCTCCTCAGGACCTGGGCTTCCATGTTGACAACCAATCTCAGTGCTGTTCCATGACAGCTGGATGACCTTGGGCAAGGAACTTACCTTTTCTGTGCTTCAGTTTCCTCCTGTCCAAGAAAGGCACACTATGGCCAGGTTACTATACAATGCAACAGGTTACCAACTCAATACAACACATTTAGGCCTTAGAATGGAGCCTGCAAAGAGTAGATTTTAGTTATTTATTTTATTATTATTGATACCAATCTTTATTTCAAATACTGACAAAGACCCTCTCCTTTGGCCAAAACTTCTGGCGGGCTCCTCTGAGTCCTCTGTTCGATGAGACCGTCTCAGTCCTCACAGAATCCAATTTGAGCAAGAATCCTGCTAAGTCAGTTTAGCAAAAAATCTCCCCCATCTGGGATCTTACCACTCTGGCCTGCCTTCTGCAATGATCCTACCACATCTGTTTTGCCAAAAAACCCTTTTCCTGGATGTTTCCTCTCAGTAATTTTTTATCCACTAACCCCACCCTGTTCCTTGGTTACAAATCCCCATTTGTCCTTGTTGGAGGTGGATTGAGTCCAGTCTCTCTCTCCTGTACTACAACAGGTCCCTGTACCTGTCTCCCTGGTCTTCCTTAAATAAAGTGTGCCTTATCATCTTTAACAAGAGTTTGCATAATTTTTAACACTAATAATGATATATTTGCTGCCTAAATTCAGGTGGAGGCCCTTCCTGTACCCTGCCCCAACCCAAGAATATCTTTGTTTTACTAGAAAATTCTTGGAGGAAAAAATGGGGGAACTTGGTGGAAAGATGGCCCAATGGAGGTGAGCCAGGCAGAAGGTGGGTGAGGCAGGGCCCTCCCCAGGATGAATAAGCCAGGCTCTCTACTCCAGAAGGATGCTCCTCAAAAGGTTTTCGATGGGACAGTATCAGCCTCACCTAGCAGCTTATGGGACCACCAGAAACTCAGTTCTCTTCCTGACGGCCTGAGTCAGAATCTGCACACTCATAAGATGCCTGAGAAAGGCACTGATTTAGATGGACTCGTATCAGCCCTGCCTCTGAGCAACACAGCATCTCTCTGACCTTTACTTACAATTTGCTTTAAAAGTTCAGTGATCAAGCACATAGGCGAGCCAGACCACAAAACTCTCAGTTGGCAAGAGATAATCTCATTTCTAGGGACAGCTGGCTCTCTACATGTTTGAACAAACTGGCATTATCCAAGAACTCTAATGGTCTGAAGTCAGGCTTAAAACTCAGCAAAAATAAACTTTCCAGGGAATTTCTGGCACACCCAGTTTCCAAGCCCATCATCTCAGGAATGTTATCCAAGCAGCGGCCTCTTTCCCCATATCTAACTCCACTTCCCAGTTTGAGGCAGTTCTGGCCTTGAACTGATGACACACACACACACACAAATAAAACAAAAACAAAAACAAAAACAAAACAACAACAACAAAAAACAGGGAGGGCACACTTGATACAGGGCTTTTGGTAATTCTTTGGAAAAGTCCATTATCTTATTTCGACCTAATCAGTGTTTAGCTTCTTAATGCAAATACATTTTAAAAGAATATCTTAAATCAGAGAGACATTTGATCTTGGCCGTTGAATTCGAAGTTCCACACTTGTTAATGGAAGTAGAATCCACAGCTCATCCTTCACACGGTCAGTGAGTGATACAATATTCTTCATTTTCTTATTTCTCAAGTGAGCAGAATGCCTGACTCTTCCTTGAGGACCAGAACTGAAATTAGCCACATCCTTTGGGCCATTCACAAATACTCATGAATGGACTCTTGTGTGACAGCCACTCCGGGGAATATAATAAAGCATGGTTCCTTCATCACAGGAAGCTCACAGCCCAGGATGGACATCTTCTGTTTGCCTCTGCAGATGCACAGCTCCAGAGGTTTCTGAAACATATCAGTCAGTCCCAGTTGTCTATTGCTGTCTTCACTTCAACTGTAACAGCATACAACAATGATCGCTTGAGTACCTCTCATCGCATCTATGGAACAGGAATTCAGAAAGGGCTGTAAGGGGCAGTTCTGGCTCTGGTCTGTCTTGCAGTTGCAGTCAGATTGGGG
The DNA here is from genome assembly GCA_004027185.1 of Glis glis. Taxonomy (NCBI): domain Eukaryota; kingdom Metazoa; phylum Chordata; class Mammalia; order Rodentia; family Gliridae; genus Glis; species Glis glis. The sequence goes on from PVJS01024563.1 coordinate 27,257, forward strand.
GTGCCAAAGCCACCAGGAACTGGCCAGGAATCCCTCTCTTCATGTGGTCTCAGGGCTTTCTGTGTGGTCTAGCTACATGGGCTGGCTTCGGCTTCCTCATAGCATGGCCGTCTCAAGGAAGTCAAACTGTTTATGTGACAGCCCCAGACTCCAAAGGCAAGTGTCCCAAGAGAATCAGGCAGAGGCTGTATCATCTTTTATGACTAGTTCAGAAGTCACAGTGTCACTTCCTCTTGAGGGTAAACTGTCAAAGTCACACTATAAGAAGAATTGTGGGATGGAAGAGATTATCATAGCCATCTTTGGAAAATATGATCAGCAACAGAGTTCCAGGAGAAAACAGATGTCACATCTGAGTTAGGGTAATTCAAGGAAGATTTAATAAAGGCACTGGCCAGGAAGATACAAGCAGGATGTAGAAAAATGAGAGATGAGTGTGGTATCATGAGGCTGCTGGTAACAGGGAAATCACCACTGCCCCCATTAAGAAGGAACAAGATAAGAGAAGAGGTCAAGGAGGGCTCCCTTGAGAGCAGCCCGGCAAGGAGCAACCAGGGGAATGCTCTGACTGACCTCACACACACGCCCACCCCTATCTCCTGCCAGGGCTCCCTGATGTCTGAACCCAACAGGAAGCCCAAAGGCCTGAAGTCCAACTGGCCCGCTTCTGGGAAAGACAGCAGAGTGGGGAGGAGTGGAGAGGCCACAGAAGATGTAAGTGTAAGAGGCCACAGATGAGGAAGATTGCAGTCTAAAGCAATAGAGGAGTGTGGAACAGAGTGCATTTCTGTATGAGGTAGATTTTGAACTATTTCCATACAACATTGCAGAAGTATAAACATGGTGTGGGGCAGGAGTTATATCACCAGCAGTCCACTGGATGTCTTAGGTCCGACCCTTTATCTTGGGACTTATGAGTAGAAACCACAGTAGAGTCCCAAGCTTGGGGAAGGGAGTTTTCCACATGAACAACCTAGACAGAAGCTACATCAAGTCTTTGGAAACTGACAGGAGTCGCTCTTGATGGATGTTTGTGGCAATGTTCCAACAGCAAGGGCAGTTGACGTGGCCCCTCGAAACCAACAATGGGATGGTGGGATAGAAACTGAGTGGTCTGCAGGCACCTGTCTGACTGCCAGTGTCAGCCAGTGCCCACCAGAGGGGCCTGCATGATCCTGGAGGCTGATTCCTCTTCTGTCTGCATGGTCTCTCCATACCTGGTTCTCTCATTCTGAGCCCCCAAAATATCTCTCCTCTCCTCTCCTCTCCTCTCTCTCCTCTCCTCTCCTCTCCCTTCCCCTCTCCTCTCCTCT